>BJBW01001601.1:22776-43225 GCA_004320125.1 Scolopax mira | reverse complement strand
CAGACTTGTTGAATACACAGTTTTTACGACTGATTTTCTGAAAATGAACTTTTTATGCATTTTCCAGGGATTCAGCAGACTTGGATAGAGTTCTTTACGGGACATTGCAGAATCTTTCTTCCCCTTCTAGGAAGCTGCTTCTGACCTGATCCTGAATATATCATCTCCTTCCTTCCATTCTATTTTAAGAAGGGGGGAAAAAGGTCTTTACAGTCATTTCTGCCAACAACCCTTTTAGTTGGCTGCAGGGTGGAGCTGCTCTGGGCAAAGGGAACATCCCTTGTAGCCGCCCTCTGTGCAGCACTGCATCTGGAGCTGAAAAGGAAGGTTGTTTCCCAATTAGCAAGGAACAACTGTACATTCAGGAACGAAGAAACGCATACTCCACCTAGTCCCATGAGCTTCCTCTCTCCCCTGGGGCCTACTTAAAGTTATTCTAGTCCTCTTAAGTGGACTCCAGCTATTAAGTGAATACCTTCAAATTTCAGAGCCTTCAAGATAAGTAATTGTAAGCAAAGCTGGGGAAAAACTGAACGTGCACCAACTATTGTTCCTAGTGACTCATCATACCATTTCCCAGAGAGACTATATTGGTGAGACTCCAAGGCTCCTCCCTTCAGAGCAGATGGTAGAAAATTTTTAATTTGGCATTATTATTGTATAACACCAGCAATCAAGATGACAGTTTACAGAAAGATAGAGAGACGAGATCCCTGCCACCAAGTTCTCACGTTTTGTGAGAAAATAGTTTAAAAAAAGCAGATGGAGACTTTAAATTGCTGAGGGGCTCCCCCTTCACTCAAATATGCAAAGTGATTTTTATTTTAAAATACAGAGCTAGACAATAATAATGTAACACATTATATCACCACCAAAATTAAATGCTTACTCACTTCCCAAACTTTTAATTGGTTTTCCAAACCAGATGCTATGAAAAGTAAAAAGAAGAAAAAAAGTCTGACTTAGGCTTTATATAAACAGCTAAAAATATATCTCAGGAATTGGTGTCTGGCCACACTGTTCTGTTGCACAGACTGCTGCACTGCATTTAGCGATGGTGTAAGTGATCAGAAAGTGGTCCAGGGTGGTGCAAAATCTCCCACACTATAGATCTGCTGAGGAGACAAATTTATTCCCTTGGGGAATAAATGAGCTCCTTGGGGAGCCAAATTGTTTCTCAGGTAAGAACTTAGCAAATCAAGTACCTGGCAAACATGCCAAAGAGTAACAATTCCTCCTTAGACTTGTATTTTAAGTAGCTTAAGGGCAATGATGCCATTAGGAGGTGTCTCTGGATATAGTTTGTACAGTAAATTTGCCTTCTTTTCAATGCAATAATTAGCTTGGCCAGAGAACAGGACGCTCCATGGAAAAACTGTACTGCTACCCAAGTGGAAAAAAATGTGGGTAAGAAACCCATCCTTGTACTCTCACCTTGGAATTATTGCAACTAGAGAGATCAAGTCGCAACGTGCACCACCACATAGCCAACAATCTGTTGCACGGGCCTCTTTATTTCCTAAACTGTACAATCATCACTCAGAAGCATGTATATTTAATTCTTAATTCTGATGTCTACTTTTTGCATAGTCCCAACATGACCCTTTTTTGACTTTTTTTTAAATGAATTAATAAAAGGATCACAGAAACTAGCCACATAAAGTTGCTTTGTATATTAATATTGTATAATGCTAACGTGATATGTGCTTTGAAATGAGGTTGGGATTTTTTATTTTTTTTTGGAGTGATTGGAAATCATGCATTTTAATTGCAACATCCAGAGAAATGGTCTTGAGAATGTTCCTTACATGGTTAGGCTAAACAGGAATTACGGTTTGGAAGCTTACTTCAGAAACAATAGAGGCATCTAGTGGAAGTGCTTGAGGACTGCAGCTGTCAGAGAATGCATCCACACACAGCTGATTGTCTCATATTGCTTCTTCCTGAAATGAATTTCATGAATCCAATGACAAATGCCAATGGTGTTGACGTTTTATTTAAGAAGAGGTGAATCTCAAATAGAACGGTATTTAGGCACTGTGAGGCAAAAATGATTTAGGAGCCTAAGACATATTTTTCAGAAGTGATCTAAGCAAGAAGCATTTATATGCATGTTTCTTTAAGACACGCAGCCAGTTGCTGTGCAATTTATAGTCCTTGACTACCAAAGCTACTAGATTCCTTATAAAGAATGGCTGAAAAGTGATTTTTCAGTCAGGTGCCTGAATGAGCAGCCACTCAAAACGGCCCACAGGAAACACTGAGGATAGGTGCAAGTCTTTTACACACTGATAGGTTGAAGGATATGGTTCCCAAATGTGATCCGCAGCCTCAGACTCTCTCTAACTTAAGCTTTTCTTTTAAAAGCTGACAGGTTGAATTACGGAGTGTCCATCTTTCTTCCAAACACAAGAAAAGAAACATCCCTTCCCACTCTTATCCAATACCTTCATAGTTAGAGGACTTCCTCAGGACATAGGAGAGGAAGTTCAATTTCCGTTTCTGCCTGATACCACACCTGAACACTTTTTATTTCCTATTATGTGCTCCAGAGTAGGAGAAAACAACTCAGCAGAAATCCAAAAGTGGTATCTTCTTAAAAAACCCGAGTAGCAGCCCAAACTACACAGCATACAGAAGGTCCAGGCTTGGTGACAGATTTGGATGCTTTTTAATTTTCCCTTCGCCTTAGGCTGTAGGGCAAAACACACTGTAGAAGCATCTGTACTAACTTAATCAGAACACATCGCAGAAGTATTCACAGGCTCCCTGCCCAAGCTTAATACACTGGGCTCGTTAGCCAATTAGCCCAAGAAGCCTAACATGGCTGCGTGTCTTTCTCTGATAGTGGTAGGGACCTGTCCTTTCTCCAAAACACTTAACTGCCTGGCAAATATATCCCCATAGCTTTGGTAAATTGGGCTCTATTCTATGACTGGAGGAATAAAATTTGAATTTCCAAGGAATGCAGGTGAGGAAGCAGCCAGGTAACTTCAAGTGGTTTATTCCCTGACTAGTCACACAACTCTGACAGCATTTTCAAAATGTAATTTTTGATCACGTTTCAACTCCATCCGTGCTTCCTTGCAGAAGAACATTGTTTAAACAGGGTGTGTATCCTCCCGGTGGGCTTTCAATCTCTAGGCAAATTTCACTTGAAATAAATTAAGATATTGGGCTTATATTTGCCTAGCCCTCTCCTTTTTGAGTGCAGGAATTAATCATAAAGCCTATCCTCATAACTTTAAAACCACGCTTTTATTACTTCCTCTGCTAACCGCACTGTCCTTCATTTCCTCCTCAATTTTCCTTCCTGTGAGAGATTTCTTCCCCAAATTGAGCTGTAGGCTCAGATTTATCGTGCCTGCTATTTTCCCCCCCTCCCCTCCCCGTTCATCGGTGCAAGACCTCATTAAGGAGGGCAGAGCTGCAACCCAGGCTTTAAACTCAGCGGTACCACCGGTGCTTTCCCGTTGAGTTTTTAAGGAATTTTCTGTCTCTCCCCGGTGCGGCACCGCCCTTAACTGGAGACGTGACCCCCCCCCCCCCCCCCCTGGCCCGGGGACCCTGCGGGCCGAGGGAGACACAAGGCCCGTAGCGTCTCGCTGGCGCTGGCTTTAGTATAGGCTGGGGTCGCTGGCGCCTGATGGCGGCACAGAGGGCTACCCCCTTCCCCTAAAAACACAAAAGGCAAGAATTCCGCCTTCTTGGCTCCTTCTCCACCAGCCGTGACGCCGCACCCGGGGAGCGTGGGCTCCCGGCAACTGGCAGGGGCAAGGCCGGGCCGGGCAGGGCCCACCGCGCCCCCGCTCACCTGCCCGGCCCGGCCCGGCCCCGTCCCGCCCCGCAGGCGGGCCCTCGCCTCAGGAGCCGCCGAGCACACCCGGCCCCTTCCGGGCGCGTCCCTTCCCTGAGAGACCTATTCCCCGCCCCCTGCTCCAGCCGCCGCCGTCGCCGCCGCGGGCGGGGCGGGGGGGGAGAAGGAATCCCCGCCGCTCCGCAACCGACCCCGTTTCGCGAACGTTTCGAGGCGTTTTGGCCCACGCCGGCCCCCCTCCTCCAGGTGCCGTCGCGTTGCCATGGCATTTTCCGCTCGCAGCGGGGAGGCGGCGCGGCCCTGCCGGGCCTGAGCGGCGGGGAGCCCGTGGGGCCGCAGCCCGGCCGGACGTTGTCCCGTCATCGGCTGCAGAGGGCTGTGCGGGGCCGCTGGCCCATCCTCCGCCTTCCCCGTCGCCGCCTTCGCCTCGCCCCGCCGCTGCTTCCCTCGACCCCGAGGTTCCGGCGGCGAGAGGCGGCGGCGGGCGCCGGCCGGAGCAGGCGGCGGGGAAGATGGCGGGGAACGGCGGAGGCTTCGCTGGCGCCGGGAGCGGGGAGATCATCCAGCTCAACGTGGGCGGCACCAGGTGGGTCGGGGGCTGCCGCGGGCACAGGGGGACAGGCCCCGGGCCCTGGGGAGGCCGCTGTGGGCTCGCAGGGCGGTGGGTGGCGGCCGGCGCCTACCGGAGGGCGCTGGAGTGAGGGGGGCAGCCGCGCTCCGTGCGGCCGGCTCTTGCATGGGGATCTCCCCGAAGGGAGGCGGTGCCCCGTCGTGCCGGCGGCAGCTGGTCCCGCAGTCCGGCCGGCCCGGGCGGGCGGCGGTGCCGACTCGCCTGGGACCCGTCTGGCGGGGCTCCGTGTCCCGGACGAGGGGGGTGGTGGTAGGGGGAGACTGAATAAAGCTTCCCCCAGCATATCGGAGGCGGGCTGAGCCAGGGGCACCTCATGCGGGAAGTGCTGGCAGTCCTGCGTGGAGCCAGACCGCAGTGTCTGGGGATTCTAGATAGGTGCTCCGGTAACGTGTCTTATGGACTCCCTGGGTATCTTGCTGCTTCAGGAGAAGAGGACGGAGAGCTTTGCTTTGCCATTAGATGCCTCAGTCTGTCTGGGAGCCTCAGGGCCTAAGGTATTAAAAAGGCTGATATGATACTGCTGTAATCGGACAGAATAAAGAACTGTATTGTACTTGAATGTACACTGGAAGTGTGAATGATGACATATATGGACATTTTGGCAGGCTGAGAGAGAGAATTGCGGGACAGCTGTGGTCAGAATCTGTGTGATAAATAGTGCAAATGTTCCTGTCAAAATGCTCAGGCGTGAAATCATTCAGATTACTGTAGCTAGTGGAAACTGATGTGTCTCCCTGAGTCTGTGCACAACATGAAACCAGCTATAAGTAGTAAGAATTATTACTACTATTTTAAGAATTTTCTTGCGTTGCCCAGAAGATGACCTTGTTCTTGTAACTAAATTGTATGTTGTTGCCTTTCTTAAAAGAGGATGCCATAAAAATCAGTGCAGAATTCCTTTGCTGGAATAAGACATTAAGAACCTCGTTCAGCCCAAAGAAGCTGCTTGTAACTTGCATAGGCAAAACTCACTTTTAATGATGTTTTCAATATAGCTTTGGTGTTGGCTTGGACCAGATTTCATGTTACACTGAATAAGGTTTTTCAGTGAACTTTGCATTTGAAATTATAGGCCAGTTCATCTTTTAGGTTTTTATTACAAGTAGAATCACAAAGATCCTTCTGTCTCATAATTTTAAATAAATCTTCCTTATTAAAGGCCTTTGCAGAGAGCAGAGAATTATGTATAGGGTGTGGATTAGAGAAGAAATACATATCTTCAGAGGGCTTACCTACACAGAGGAGTATGAAGAATAAGGCAAACTAACAACTGTATGTATTTAATTGAAGGTCCAGGTTCTAGTCAACAGGTACCACTTGGAGGTAAGGAGTAGGAAATGTATACATGGAATCACATAATCACAGAATCTTCATGATTGGAAGGGACCTTGGAGATCATCAAGTCCAACCATACACACACAAAAAACCCAACATAAAAAACAAACAAACAAAAAAACAAACCTACCACACCAACACAACACCAAACACCAAACGAAACACCCAACCCAACAATCTTGGGTAGTAGAGCATGCCCTGAAGTGCTACATCTACACGTTTCTTAAATACGTCCAGGGTTGGTGACCTCCCTGGTCAGGCCATTCCAGTGTCTGACCACCCTATCAGTAAAGTAATTCTTCCTAATAATTAATCTAAACCTCCCTGCTACATTTCTTCTGATCCTGTCATTATTCACTTGGGAAAAGAGGCCAACACCCACTTCTCTACAGCCTCCTGTAGTTGTAGAGGGCAATGAGGTGTCCCCGCAGCCTCCTTTTCTCCAAACTAAACGTGCCCAGTTCCCTCAGCTTCTCCTCATAGGACTTGTTCTCCAGACCCCTCACCAGCTTGGTGGCTCTCCTCTGGACACGCTCCAGCAGCTCAGTGTCCTTCCTGTAGTGAGGGGCCCGGAACTGAACACAGCACTAAAGGTGAGGCCTCACCAGTGCTGAGTACAGAGGCAGGATGACTTTCCCTACTCCTGCTGGCCACGCTATTCCTGATACACGCCAGGATGCTGTTGGCCTTCTTGGCCACCTGGACACACTGCTGGCTCATGTTAAGCCGGCTGTCCACCAATACCCCCAGCTGGGCAGCTCTCCAGCCACTCTGCCCCCAGCCTGTAGTGTTGCCTGGGGTTGTTGTGACCAAAATGTAACACTTGGCCCTATTAAACATCATCCCATTGGCCTTGACCCATTGATCCAGTCTGTCCTACCCTCAAGCAGATCAACACTCCCACCTTGTTTGGTGTCATCTGCAAACTTACTGAGGATGCATTTAATCCCCTTATTCAGATCACCAATAAAGATGTTAAGCAATACTAGCCCCAAAACTGAGCCCTGAGGGACACCGCTGGTGTCCAGCCACCACCTGGATTTCACCCCATTAATCACAATTATGGGGTGGGCCTGGCCATCCAGCCAGTTTTTTACCCAGTGAAGAGTACACTTGTCTATGCCATGATTCGCCCGCTTCTCCAGGAGAACGCTATGGGAGATGGTGTCAAAGGCCTTACCAAAGTCCAGGTAGACAATATGCACAGCCTTCCTCACATCAAGAAGACAGGTCATATGGGCATAGAATGAGATCAAGTTGGTTAAGCATAAACCCATGCTGGCTGGCCCTGATCCCTTGGCTGCCCTGCGCTTGCATTGAGAGCTCACTCAGGATGATCCTCTCCATGATCTTTCCCAGGACCGAGGTCAGGCTGACAGGCCTGTAGTTCCCCAGATCCTCCTTCTGGCCCTTCTTGTAGATAGGTGTCACATTGGCCACCCTCCAGTCATCTGGTACTTTTCCTGTTGACCAGGATTGTTGATAGATGATGGAGAGGGGCTTGGTGACCTTTCCTGACAGCTTCCTGAGTACCCTTGGGTGAATCCCATCCAGCCCATAGACTTATGGGTGGCTAGGTGCATAAGCAGATCATTAACTATTTCTTCCTGGATTATGGGGAGTTGTTCTGTTCTCCATCCTTATCTTCCAGCTCAGAAGGCTGAATACCCTGGTTGCAATGTTCTCCCCAGCATCCAGTAAGAGATGGAGATTCTCCCTGGCTCTGCTTTTGTTGATGTATTTATAAAAACTGGGTTTTGTTGTCCCGTATATTAATACCCAGGTTGAGTTGCAGCTGGACTTCTGCCTTCCTAACTTTTTCTCTGTATAACCTAAAAAGATGGATGTACAACAATGCCTCTGTGTAAGAGATGCAAGCTCACCTTCCCTTCTGGTGCCCATATTTGAAAAAAATATCCCTGACCTAGGCTTTTCAGCTTTCAAAGGCAGGTGACTCAAAGCTGACAGTAAAGTGGATGATTTGGACAGCAAATGGGGGAGTGTGGAATACAACACGTTTCCTCCTCTTCATTAGTTCCTGTTACCCTGAAACTCTTAGTTTTGTTTGTAGAGTTGTATGAGAATAGGAAATCGGTGCTTTCCTTTGTCTCTTACAGCAATTACACTTTGGAGCATCTAGTAGAGACCTGAGGTTTCCATGTTGTGACACGAGGTTCAGATCTTCTCTGTTGTGGGATTTGCTTTCAACCGTTTCTGGTCTCAGCTTCTGTGGGTTCTTTTGATGGCAGCACAAGCCTCTTGCAAATTAACATTCATGGAAATTACCGTAGCAGGTTTAGTGAATTCTCTTGTCCGTTTATCTCCTTCTGTTTATAAGATAACTCTACAAACACAAGGAATTATGAAAATGCTTGTTTTATAACTGATGCTTACTGTGTCTGCTTCCAGTTACCTATATATTCTTTAAAATAACTGTAGGCTGCCACCAGTTTAAGAGTGTTTGAGGATATTGCATGGGGGTTGCCTAATTTTCCTTAATACGCTCTCTATCTGACCACTGCACGTTGGCAGCACGGAGCTGCAGATGCACTGATACATCTAAATGTTGCTAGCTGAGCTTCTTTCTGCATCCTGGAAAGGAACACTTTGTCTCATTGTTTACATAATGTATAGGTATTAAAAGTTCTAAAGTATACATTAGTGTGAGATACTGCTTACTAAACTGGTACCATAGTGCTAAATCACAAACAGCAAATCGGTGTGCTATCTAAAATGCATTTAAAATTGATAAAATTACAAGGAGACAAACATGGAATCAATTGATGGCTGTCTTTCCTGTCTTCCTTATTTTGTGTCTTGTTTTTCTGTAAGTCTTCTTCTTTGGCTCTAGTCTTCTACTCCCAGATATTTTGCTACTAAGCTCTGTAGCTGACTTAGGAAATGCTAAAGTGAAACCCAGCTGGTCAAAACATCAGCAAAACTTCAGTTTTGAGACCTCTGAAGAGTTGGCTGTCACTCATGCCTAAATGCAAGAGTGCTTCCAGGTCAGAAATTGTGTGGTAGTGTGTTGAGGAGATAGTGCTATTGAGTTCTTAAACATCTGTTCAAAGATCCTGAATGTCTTCGTGGTCACATTAGACTTTACTACTTCACGATTAATTTAGCATTTATCATTCAGTGTTGCAGAAAATGCCATTTTAGCTGTCGTTCTAGTATTTTTTCCATATCTTTCTACCTATACACGCCTTCCTGGGAAACCATAAGTCCTCTGTGGTTGGTTTTTTTCTTCTTTTTTTTTTTTTTTCTAAAAACACAAAAATAACTGAAAATTTAAAATATTTCAAGTATTCCAAAAAAGTCTTTAGCTTACGAAGACCTTTAAAAGGGCTAACTGGTGGTGCTGCTTCTGTCCCCATAGTTACAAGCAGTGTCTTGATTAAGCCTGGATGAAATTAAGTCATTGTTTTTTATTATGCAGATACTGTAATATAGTTAAATGAATCATCCCTTGCTCTTAAAGCAGAGAAGGGTAGTGATCTGTGTTACTGAGGAGAAAAGCTATACAAAACTGCAAATATATTTAGAAATCACTTTCCATCTAAATAGCAAACTGCTTTGATTCTCTTTCATCTTTTTTGTTTAGAAAAGACTTTGTGCACGTTTGTGCTCAGGACACAGATACTGTAGATTTTCTGTTAAGAACAGATTTGTCATTGTTCTGCCTGCAGTGAGCAGCTGCACAAGCCACCTTTTATGCAGGATGGTAGTTCCATATAGGCTTTGTGTTTGTGTTTCTGCTTCTTAGAGGGTATACAGTAATGCCTTTTGTTTGCATCATCTTTTTTCTTTTTTTTTTTTTTTCCTCCCAAACTGGAAAATATAAGAAGTGAAAAACAGATAAATTACGGTCAAGTACAAAAATATTTTGTAATGTATTCCTGTACTATATGGAAAGCTGGAGTTTTACTTTTGCACTTTTTGATTTACATTAATGAAGAGGTAATCCAAGGCTTCTTAGTCACAGTGCTAGCAAGAGGCCACCAGAGAGCTGATGCAGAGTGTGAACTCATTGTCCGAGTTTCCAGTCCAATTGTATTTCTTCATGTTAAATCAAAGCCAGAAATAGTTAAAAGAGTTCCTAGTTATTTATTATGTGAAATACTGTCTGGCATCATAAATAATACTATAATTTTTAGTATTTCATAACATGATTCGAAATAATTCTTTTTTTCTTTAACTGATATTGGCCTTCTCCAAGAGGGCCTTAATAGCAAAATGGCAAATGATTAAGGTTACTGTAAAATATTAACTTGAGCTCATTGCAGGCTTTTGCAGTGCACAAGGTAGCACCCTTTGAGTCCTAAGTAAGAATAACATGCAGATAAAGACAAATATAGCCCATTGTTGATAAACTTATGTTTTAGTGATTGCTTCTTGTGTGTGTGGTGTTTTGTTTTTTTTCCAAGCATTAATGTTGACAAAATTTGAGAACCCAGAAAATATAGAAAGTTTGGGACAATGTGTAACAAACATGAGAAGAATAACAATTTGGGGGGTCTGGACAGTCCTTCTTCATGCTTACGGCCAATCTGTGCAAAGAATCTGCAATCTCTGTGACTTTGTGCATGTTTAAATGAGCTCAGACTTCCTGAACCTGCTTGATAGCAGTTTTTTAGGACAAATAAAATAATTTTGATAAAGCAGACTTCCTTTAAATTTTACGGCTGATTCTAAACTTGTAACCTTGGTTTCCTAGGTTCAGCACTTCAAGACAAACACTAATGTGGATTCCAGACTCCTTTTTTTCCAGGTATTTGTAATATATCATCACATTAACAAAGACAAATTAACAGTCATTAATAAAACAAAAATATATATATGTTCTCAGTTCTTAATTTATACTGTAAATAGTGTATTTATTCCTTAATGGTTTTTCTCTGTGTCAAGTAATGAGACAGATTAATTTGAAATAAGCTCTTATCCAAAAGGCTTCTTCTGTCTTGAATGATGCTATGGCTATTTATATGTGCTAAAGAGTTGTCACTGCTCCTGTTGTACCAAAATATTCAGATAAATGGAGTGCCAGGGAAATGTCACCTTCTTTGAGGCATGGAAGGAAAGGCATGCAGAGGAAGTCCCTTGCTTATTCCCCAATCTCTCAACACTAAATATACTGTATAAGGAGGCTGTTCTGAAAGTCATCCAATACTGGGAAATCTCTGAGGTAATTGCCATTCAGACTCAGCTGGAATCTTGAAATAAAACTGTTGGCATTAGTTTGCTTCCTATCTGTAAAACAAGGTCTCGGTGTTGTGTTTTCTACTGGTCTGGAGCAAAAATACCTCTGCCATACAACATATGATGGCAGAGAAACTTTGAAGTAAAGTGGTGTAAAAACTTAATCCACCCCATTCTTGCCCAGTAAGTCCTCCCAGAATGGATTGTTTATTCTTCCTTTTTACTTTAACGGCTTTTACTGATTTACAAGATTGTAACAAACTATGTAACCCTCTGGGTGCCTGGGAAAACTTTTCCATCTTTTCAGGCTGGGCCTTGTGTCTGTTTTCTTTAGGAATCTGAAGGTCCTTGTGATGCAGTTCTTAACCTGTCCTCAGGTGTGTGTGCACTGCTCCTTTGTTCAGGAGAGATACTTCACCCTCACTTCACCATTCTGCCTTACCTACCCAGTTTTCTTTGCTCTGTTCTACAGTTTTACCAAAATGCAATCAACAAATAGAGCAACCTGACTGAGAGTGTTGCTGTCTTGTATTTGTGTTAGTACGTTTCTGGGGGATATCTAACAAAGATTTCCTGTGTTTCAGTTTACTGAGTGGAAGAATTTCAACGCTAAAGGATGAAACTGGTGCTGTAAGTAATAAATCTAGTGATCGCAGTTAATGTGATGTTATGCTTTCTGTTAGGTTCTCTCCTAAAGAGTACATGCTGTGGGTGCCAATGGGAGTTACACTGCCTGAGTCAGCTATGCTTAAAAGCATGGAAAACAAATGGCCAAATGAATTAAAACATTTGCATTCCTGGGCTTTTAAAAACTTGGTTTGGCTTTTGCTGGTATTTTCTTTCTTGCTGTTGTATTACATAACCCCTAATAGCGGTGTTGCAGAAGCCTGCTTTTAAAATGCTGACAGTACCATCTTTGCTTCAGAGTCCATGAGGAGTAATGTTCAATTGGACTTGACCTTTTTTTCATGTTTTGTCATTTATTTTAACAGTAGGAAAGTATAGGACTTGGAAATAATTTCACCATATATTTCCCTTTTGTTGTGTTAGACTTGATACAAAATACGCTCTTATAATCTCAAGGCCTAGTTGCAATACTGTTCATGTGATTGAGTGGGAGAATGACTGGAAGTATTTAATTTAGTTATGTCTAGTGAAGCTTTAAAGATGTTTAGGACAGAGTAAAGATCTCACAGATGTAACTTCTTGAATGTTATGGTCTGCAAACTTTCATGAAAATCAGTGACTTCTCTGGATTTCTTGGTTCTCATCTTGATTCCAGGATAAGTGAAACTGGAATGATGTGCATATTTCTGTGCTCATTCTGCATTGTACAGACAGTGCAGAGACAGAAACTGTACTTTTTAAACAGGAAGAATTGCTAATTGCTGTACTGCAGAGGGAGGAGTCATTTTCATTAGACAGTATTGCATACGCAGTTGAGTAATCCTGACATGGAAATGTAGCATTTGATGGCAAATAAATGAGGCCAAACGGCCATTTCAGTTTGTGTAGGTGCTGTAACTATAGTTCACCATCTAAGAATATCAATGTTGTTGAGTGATAGTAAGGCACACAAGTACTTTGCTAAAATTGTAGAGGTAGTTGTAATGGCAGTTGACTTAATTTTAAAAAGTCTAAACTTGATCTTATGACAGTTACTGCATCCTGACCACGATAGAAAGTGAGAGTACGTTCACCTTTGTAGACACTCTAAAACTTAAAGAATACATGTATTAAGTACCATCTATTTGTAGCAGTGTTTGTATATATGTCTTTTAAGAATATTGAATAAGTGGATGGTAGAAGAGTAATAAGAGCAAAGGAGTAGTCCAGAAACTTTGAGTTATGTTTGTCTGCTGACTGCCTCGTCTTCAATTCCTCTTTCCCATGCTGAGCATAAAAAAGCATTTTAATTGGTGGTTGCTCCATAATAATGCTAAAACTACAGTGATTTTTCTTTGCAGATATTTATCGATCGAGATCCAGCAGCATTTGCACCTATTTTAAATTTTCTTCGCACTAAGGAGCTAGACTTACGGTAAGAAGTTCTAATTACTTCAAGTGAAAATTAGTTTGATCAGATGCATTAGAAAACTTCTTCAAGTGAGGATTGTTCAGTTTTACTCAGCTAGTTCAGTGCCCAGTGTATGACTCGGCTCCCTGGTAGATCTTGTGTCAATGCATTTCTTTATTCCTTCTGTATCCTTATTTTAATGAAAGATAATTAATATTAAGATCACTTTGAAATCTCAAACATCAGCATATTAATTGTATTTGATGGTAATTCTGTACATAGGTAGCTTGACATTCACGTGGTATAATTTGTTTTTATATGCAAGTATTTAAATTCAAAGCATTGACTCGCTCTGTTCTTGTGGTTTTTGTTGGGTTTTGTTTTGGTTTGTTTTTTATTCCTCTAGGGGAGTGAGTATCAATGTTCTCAGGCACGAAGCTGAATTCTATGGAATCACTCCATTAGGTAATTTCTTTTCTTTTTTAAATATGAGGTCATCTCAATGATGCACTTACAAGTCCCGACAGTTTTAACCCTGAAGATTTTCAAACTTACTGATACAGAAGATTATTTGAAATAATACAGTATTTCCTGGGAAGTGAAAGCTATGGTCATATCTTTTCTCATCCTTAGTGAGAAGATTGCTACTATGTGAAGAACTGGAACGCTCATCTTGTGGAAGTGTCCTTTTTCATGGCTACCTGCCTCCTCCAGGTATTTTGTATGATCTGATGTTGCTTGTGGTCACTTACTGGGTGACCGGCTGAGGTAGCTACTCTAGCTGTCAAACTGTCCAGAGAAGGCTTTCTATGGAAAAATTAAGATGAATGATTTAATTTAGCATCGTTCTGATTCAAAAGCAAGGATTTTATCTGCATACTGTATGAAATGGCATATTAATACTAAGCAGGCTGTATTTAGTGGTAGACTAGAGTAGAGGTTCTTCAAGTGCACTGCAGTTAAATGTTATCAGCATGGAGTGCTTTCTTCTTTCTGAAGATATAGTTACTTTAGGTGCTCATATGTAGATGACAAATCAGCACAAATGATCTTTCCTTAACAATATGAGTACTTGTTAGATTTTTACTTCTCTGCAGAGATTAACACAGTTCATATGTTAAGCTGAAGTCTAGGGGATATCTAGTCAATTGTTGACAAGATTTCTGAAGACACTTCCTTAAATTGTGCATATCAAGGTAGAGAGCAAGAGTGTTTTCTGTTTCAGTGCTAAGATATTACCTAATTCATATAGCAGATTAGACTTTAGATCGAAACGTACAAGTATTAATCCTGTATTTTGAAAGTGAATGGATATTTATTATGTTGCTAAATTTTAGAGTGGGACAAAACATCTCTCTTGTTTTTTATAGGCATTCCCAACCGTAAAATAAATAATGCTGCTGGACCACCAGCTGATGTTAGAACTGGTCAAAACTGCTCTGAGAGTGAGATTCATGGAGGTGGTGTCCAACCAACACTTGGTGGTACTGGGGAAGGTACAGTCAGGCTAGGTAAGGAATGTCAGTTTTAAAACCAAAACAAATTGCGAAGATGATTGTTACTGGAAAATAAAAAACAAGTTACTATCTCTCATTTCAGTCTGTTATTCTGTGTTTGTCTGATCTTAAACTGCTGAACACTTACTTAAACGTTACTCCCTTCCTATTTAAGGCTCACTGCTGCACAATCAAGACATGAGGCTGAGAGAAAGGCAAATCAAAGTTCTTAGTGCATCTTAGTCTGGTCCTTAGAAAAATCTTTTACACGGTACTAAAGCCATGATAAAAACCAGACAGACCAGTGTGTCTTTGTTCAGTACCTGCTTCCTGCTTCTGCACCTCATTCTTGCTCCTGGTGCCTCTCTTGCCCTGAATCTTTAGAGTAATGGTAGTGTTCAGTTGTTTGACTATACAGAGTACTTTCCATATAAAACATATAAAAACTGTAAATAAGACAGACTTGAATTCTGTCATTTTCAAGCTTTTGACTTTGCAAGCAAAATGATGCTGTTAGAAGTGTCATATTTCTGCTATAATCGTGTAAATTGTAGTAGTGTTAGGAAAATCTAGAGTATATTAAAAGGTGAATCTATATCCAGGTAATATAAAAATAAGTCTTGGGTATGATTTTTCTTTGTTCAGGCTTGGAAGAGGCCAGTCTTATGGAAAATGAGATAGAAGATGCCATCTTTAGGCATTAATTCTTTATCATACCAAGGCTGAGAGCTAACTCAGGGAAGTACCATAACTACTGATTTCCAGTAACATCCAATGCTTCTGCCAAACCTCACATAGTTATAAATCAGAAACAGATATGCTCCCAGTAGATAACAAATGGAGGAGCTATAGGTATTCTGAGATACTGGAAATTCCAGTTTAACAATCTAGAAAAATTATACAGGGTTGCACCAACCATTTGGACAGAACTGTTACAAAAGAAAACATTGTTTCTTATTTGGTAACAATCCTCAAATTTTTACCAGGCTTTAAAACTGAGGCATGTACTTCCCTCTTTCTCCTCATAAACAGTTTGCATTGTAGTGACTGAGGTGAAATGTTTTCCTTCTGTGTAAGACTTGTAATAGTTGTAGGATTTTGAGGAGTAATATTGCTGACTAGTATCTAGCTGAAAATGTTTCTTGAGTAACTTAATAATTAAAGTTTCTGTTGCATATCATAGCAGAGAGCGCTCTCCTGTTCTAGATCTTTCTGCTCATCTTCTAATACCCATCACTTGACTGACTTTAGCTTTATTATTGTTTTTAGGATTTCCTGTGGACCCACGGAAAGTCCTAATAGTAGCTGGCCACCACAATTGGATAGTAGCTGCCTACGCCCATTTTGCTGTATGCTACAGGTATGAATATTGTTGATTGGCAGGTTACAGGAATTTTAAAAAGATATGATCACTTGTTATGAGCAAAGCAAAAAGCTTGCTTTACTCTGAAATGACAGGAGGTCACATGCTTTCAGTCTGCTCCCATAAATATAAGTTGCCACTTCTGCTCATGCAAATAAACTGCTTGATAGGAATTCAAATTTTGCTGCTTTGATGTCAATTCTTAGTGACATTGCGAAAGTAATGGACTCCGGTTTAACTGCTTCAAAAGCCTGTTTTAAAGCAGGCTTTTAAAGGAAATACTAATTTTAAAAGTTCTTCCTACTATATGGGTTTGAAGACAGTCTGTGAAGTTAGACTGTCAAAGAACTTGAAACAGTTAATGGATTTTTACTACTTAAGTGATGTGCCTTTCTTAAACTTCAGGTTTCTTGGCTTAGCAGAACTGTTAAACAATTGCTACTTCACCTAGATGGCTGAAAAATATCTTTGTCTTGTAAACAAACTGGCTATTTTTTAAGATCAAGCGAAGATAAGTAACACCTTCATATTACAGAAGCTGTTCTTAGTTCAAATCTCTTAGTCTTGATTTAATTGGCAGCTGTCTTTTGAATGAAAAGTAACGTTTTAATGAGCTGTTTCCAAAAGCAAATGCTGCTGTTGTAGTGTGGTTCAGAAACAGAAGGCAGAGTAAAGAGTATAATGTGAATAGCTTTTTTCTTTACTGCCAAGCTGAAGCCATAGTTTACTGCCTTTTTCACTCTATAGAATAATAATTTACTTGCTTAGACTTTGTAACTTAAACCCCATCTAACTTGCTTCTTGTATTCACCGCTGCAATTTGTTTTGCTGTAATTTGGACTATATGTGGCTTCTCTTGCTCTACTTAATGTTCTTGTTTTTAATTATGCTTAATAGGGTCTGACTAGAGAAAGAGACAATGATTTGCAATTGTCTTTGTGCTAATTGCTCCCTCCTTAGGATTTTATTTCTGACTCTTTTTCTTGGATGCTAGCTCACTGAAGTGAAAGATTCTGCCTCTTTGGTAATCTACTTAATGAGATTTGTTACCATTGAACTTAAGTCATTACTGATGCTTTTGGTGAAGCGTGTTGGCCTTGAATGGTTGAAAGAGGCCACAGGTCAATATGCCAATGTAAAATCCTGCTTTTCTTCACAGTGACTCAAGGTAGCAGTCTTGTCTTGATTTGAGTTTTGTTTTTTCTTCTGCAACTTGCAGGAACTCTAGGAATACAATGGTGGAATTTTCCCTCCTCCATTAAAGCTCTTATACAGCTTTGGTAACAGTTTCTTCTTCTCTCTGCTGCATCTTAGTACCTGTCTAAGTGAATTTGCCCAGACTTTTTTGAATATCTAGTGTTTCAGAAGACATCATGCACTTAAAGCTACTTTTCCCTCTACCCAAAAATTATTATATATTGTTGCTTATACTACTATGCTGTGGTCAAGCAGTGTGATTTTTAAGATTCTTGTCAGGATTATCTTAATGTAACAACTGAACATCTGCATTTTCACCAGAATCAGTTCTCAAAGTGGTAGTTTGTAGCGGACTGGACAGTGAATCCAGATACTTACTTTTGTGTTTGTGCGACTTGGAAGAGAAATTATTTCAATACTTGAGATAATTATTTTACTAAAAAGCTACAGCAAAGCACAGTGCGTCCTAAAGATAGTATTTTTTTCCCTCTGAAGTATGGCAGAAGTTTTCAAGACTTGATAAGAAAGCTTGTGAGAATGTCGTCGTTGCATTTAAAGGCTTATGGATATTTCATTCCTCTTCTTAAGTCACTTCGTTACAGTTTCTTCTGCATACTGTATGGGTACAGCACAGTGATCTGTGGTGGCTTCATCACTAGGTGGGATGCAACGCTGAATGAAAGAATGGCAACCATCGCAAAAAATACTACAGATATGTTTCTGCTTTCCACATCACATTTATATAATTTAACTGCTTAGATTTACTGTGCTCTAGCTCAGTTAAAAGGTTTTTGCCTAAAATGAAATCACATAAATTGTGCTTTTTGGTATCATGTAGGTCTTTTAAATTGCACAGGCCAATGATTCTCTGAAAATACAGCATACAGAATCACAGATGATATGGGCTTGGAAGACAGATCATCCAGTCCAACCACCCTGCCAAAGCAGGTTGCGCAGGAACGTGTCCAGGTGGATTTTGCACATCTCCAGAGACAGAGACTCTACCACCTCTCTGGGCAGATGGTTCCAGTGCTTTGCCACCCTCAAAGTAAAGAAGTTCCTTCTCATGTTTAGATGGAACTTCCTACATTCAAGTTTGTGCCCATTACTTGTCACTGGGCACCACTGAATAAAGATTGGTCCCATTCTCTTGACACCCATCCTTTAAGTATTTGTAAGCATTGATCAGATCCCCCCTCAGCCTTCTCTTCTCCAGATTAAAAAGACCCAAGTCCCTCAGCCTTTCCTCATCAGAGAGATGCTTCAGGCCCCTCATCATCTTTGTAGCCCTCTGCTGTACCCTCTCCAGCAGTTCCCTGTCCTTCTGGAACTGGGGAGCGCAGACATGGACACAGCACTCCAGAGCAGAGTAGCCCCAGTACTGGTTGTCCATCATGTACAAGGGAACCTCGAGTTCAAACCTCACATACGTGAGCCAGACCATGTACTTTTCTCTGCCCCCATTACCCTTCCCATTGGAGGGTCCCCGTTACCAAACCATCAGATATGCTACACGAGTTCTTCAGACTTCTCTTTTGAAGCCATCGCAGCATTTCTACAACAAAAGATAACAGAGACAACATCTTGATGACTGATGCATCTGGGTGTCAGTCTTTGCAGAAAGTGGCTTGGACATGGGTCTTTCACACCAAAGGGTCTCCTGCTTAAGAGAGTGGACTGGAAACCCCAGTGGTAACTGTTCAGGCTGGGATCCTAAGTGGAATGGGCTACCAATCTGAAATATCTTGTTACAGAATCATCAAAAAGTAGGCTGGTCTACACTTCACCCATAAATAGCTAAAACAAACTGCTTACTTTTAGCTAAACTAATCAATTGTTTTGAGCAATCAGGTACTGCAATCTTTGGCAAAAAAAAAAAAAAAAAAAAAAAAAAGAACACAAAGCCCAGGCTGGATGGGGCTTGGAGCAACCTGGTCTGGTGGGAGGTGTCCTTGCCCAGGGCAGGGGGTTGGAACTGGATGATCTTTAAGGTCCCTTCCAACCCAAACCATTCTATGAAAATCTGCTAAGTGGGAGCTAAAACAGAATAGGCACATATTTCTGCTTTTTCTCACAGTTTTGCATTAATTATTCTTTCCTTTGGTCACTGACAAAGGTGGATGAAGATTTTGTTGATCACCTGAAACTTTGCGGGTAACCTTCAAACACGGCAAATCCGCTTCGTGGTAGCACCCCTGAGCTGTGCATCTAAGAGGTGGGAGCAAAGCCACCTCTGCTCCACCGATACGTGGGGTCAATGAGGGTGCTGTAAATACCAGAGGGAAGGGCAACCAGCTCTTGCATAAACGGCACCAAGGTCCTTTTGTGTCAGCACCTCTGCAAACTACCTCGTGACAAGGTTTTTGAGGAGAGAAGAGTTCTGCACAGCTTCCTAGCTTCCTTGACGCAAGCGCTTTGAACAACACCCTCTCCTTCAGGGCCAGTTTATGCTTGCTGGAATATTTCTTTTCCAAAATATCTCATTGGGGTCATGGGAAGTGCTGTGGAGCCAAGTCCAGCGAAGAGCATCAGCATGTTGTCAGTATACAAAAGCAAAAAGCAAAACCAAACCCTTTTTTTTTTTTTTTTCCTCCTTAAAGGAATTAGAGACCAAGCTAGGCTGAAAGACTTCCAGAAGAAACTGCAGCTGGCAAAGGAGGGAAAGCAGATGTTTTCTTCCCCAGCTCCTTCCCTAGGTGGAAGTCCTCAGCATCTCTAAGCCAAAGCCAAGCCCAGCATAGACAGCAGCAGGATATGGCATTTCAGGAAAACTGGGATCTGGCGTCAGAACAAGTTATTCCCAGACTAGGTCAGCTACTCCATCATTTCTAGCCCAGCCTCAGACAAAGCCCTATGTTGCTTTTGCCACCTGTACAATCAAGAAAACAGGTAGGTTTATTGTACTTCCAAACCAGTAATGACCAAGTGTCTCCAGCCGTGTTGCATTCCTGCCCCTGTAGGACAGAAAAGTACGACTGCCTGCAACCGCCCTGCTTGGAAAACGAGGAGCCCAGAACAGCTGAAATAAAACTCTGCACAGAACACCCATGGTGGAGGAGCTGAGTTCAACCCAGTTGGCCTGTCC
Source organism: Scolopax mira (assembly GCA_004320125.1). NCBI lineage: Eukaryota > Metazoa > Chordata > Aves > Charadriiformes > Scolopacidae > Scolopax > Scolopax mira. The sequence continues at coordinate 23,085 of BJBW01001601.1, read as the reverse complement.
TCAGGTCAGGACTTTAACACTCTCCTCCCAGCTTGACCCGAGACTTGATCGAGAAGGTAAACACTGACACAATGTGGGCGACTTTTCCATTTATCTGGCAGTTCTTGGAATGCACTTCATTAAGGGCTTAGTCTCTGCTTACTTATGGGCAGCTTAATTGCTGCACAGAGAAACCAAGCATCCCACAGCCAGTATAATTTCAATATCACAGAATGCTATGGGGTTAGAAGGGACCTCTGGAGATCATCCAGTCCAACCCCCTGCCAGAGTAGGGCCACCCAGAGCAGGTCCCACAGGAATGTGTCCAGG
>BJBW01001601.1:4237-17160 GCA_004320125.1 Scolopax mira | reverse complement strand
TGGGTCCAAATGAAACAAACCCATGAGAAACCTCAGGCTTTGAGCCTGCCTTTTTCCCCCGATACGACACTTTACAGTGCTGGAACAGAAGAGTAAACGGGAACAGAATAAAGGCACAAACCTACACTTGGGTGTCAGGAACGCTGTAGGCTGTTGGTACTGACTTCATAGATAAATCAGCACATGTTTATGGGCTTAAGCATAACCCATATCCCCTGGATAAAACCCATGTAAACCTTCCCAGCCGCAAACGATACCAAAGAGCACGTATTTCAGGTGTTTTGTGTCTTTTAGCAGTACAAATAGCCTCAGGCGAAAGTCCCTGACCCAGCCTTGCCAAAACCACAGCAAAGCTTTCTTTAAACTTGAGTGCTTCTCTCCCCAGAGCAAGTCCCTGCCTCAGACACCAGCGCCTGTCAACTCACTTCCCCATTGTCATCTGAAAGAAGGAATCACAAGTGAAAACCTAAAACAAGGGTGGCCCGGGAAAATTTTGACAGCCTGACAAAGGAGAGCAGAGGAAGTATCTCCTTGTTTATACGTTTTCAGATCTTTGAATCAAGATTTAACCCCCCCCCAAAAAAAACCACCAAACCCACATCGTGACTTTCCTCTCACCAGACGAGGAAGAGAAGGTGTCAGCTTGTATTTCACCAGAATTTTTTGTGGTATAAAAGCCAAAGCAGGTATTTAGGTAGATGATGCCATTCAGTGACAGTAATGTCCCCTTCTGCAAAGCACAACCTGTGTTTAAACACACACAGACTAAACTAAACCCACCAAAAGAACAGAGCGTACAGAAACCACAAACCACCCACTCAACCTTGCAGATGCAAAACAACAGAACCCACAAAGAGGAAAACAAGCAGGGAAGGCAGCCAGAGCACAACCCCTGGTCCCAGAGGTGGCTGAAGGGCTGCACAAACACCACCCTGGGAATGAGGTCTCCTCCATCATCCTCTCTGGGAGCCGCTGGGGGTCCCAGCTGGCTCCTGCCCCTGCTGTGCTTCTCCTCACTGGCACCACAGCACGTTTCTCAACATGGAGAATGCTTGTGGGGCTGTGGTGCCCCCAAACACCTTTGACTGCAGCGAGCACACTCTCGGCCACCACTGATTCAGGCACTTCAGGAAGGGCAGCAAGACCAAATTGAGAAAAGAAAGAGAAAGCTCAGGCAGGAAGAGGATGGAAAACATCAATAAAGGGCACAACAACAGGATTATGTGCCATCAACAACAGGACAAAGCAAGGGAACTTCCCTCAGGTGTTAAGCCATAAAACAAATACTGATGAGGATGGTCAAGCAGTGCAGCCAGCACCTGGAGAGGCTGGGAAATCACCATTCCTAGAGATATTCATTAAATCAATCAGATATGTCCCCAGGCAAGCCAACATGGCTTTCAAGTTGGTCCTGCTTTGGTTGGATGGAAGGACCAAGGGATCTTCAGAGATCTCTTCAACCTAAGTTAGATTCTGCAACAGGGTTTGATCACAAGTTACCATTAAGCGATGGAGTGAAATAAGAGCCAGAGAATGGCTTTTTACAGTATTTGGGAAGGGAACTGTGATCAGGGTGAAGAAATCAAAAGCACTAAGATTTGGAAATATTCAGTTGTTAAAATAAACATGACCAGATAGGTTTTATTGAAATCATGGGCCAGTCGCATGCCTGATGTTCCTAATACTGCCGGATGCATCCAGGATGGGAAAGACAAACTAGGGAGAAACAGAGCAGCACCTTTCTCCACCTTCAAGAGATGACTTTCCTTCCTACCACCCCACACATTGCAGAAGTGAGGGTAAGGACCCACTCTGGGAGGAGGCAGCTCCCCAAGTCTGGCGCCAGCAGGTTCTGGCAGACAGGAGAGACCTCTCCTGGAGACTACCAGCCTGGTAGCCCCGCTCTGGGGACGGCAGGAGCCCAGCCACAGGCTCTAGTTGCTTCCAGTTTGGCCAGAGCAGGACAGACACCCCCCCCAGCCCTGAGCAAGTCTCTGCAGGCAGCCCAGTGCCCAGACATATCCCCCAAAAAACCTACAGCAGACACCCTCCCTAGCAAGACGTCTTTTGCAAGCTTGCCCTCTTTTGTATTTGGCATGAGGAGGAATCACTGATAATAAAGACCAATTTCATCCAGAAACATGGAGTTCTTTAAGCAGAAGTTGGTCTAAATGATATTTAGATCTGCAGGGTTTACTCCAGTTAACCTGTCATTGGAGCAGGGTGAAACACAGAAAGGTGACTGTGGAGAAGAGTGACAATTATTAAAAATAGCAACCTAATTAGTTGCAGAATGATATAATAACAGAAAAATTACAGTTGGAAGGGGCCTCTGGAACTTGTCTCATCCAAGCACCTGCCCAAAACAGGTGTGATTAGGGGGTCAGGTTGCTCAGAGACTTGTCTTGTTCAGTTTTTAGTATCTCCAGAGGGAGACATTCCCTGTCCTCTCTGGGAAATGTGCATCTCTTTTTATGGCCTTACTAAAACTTGATCCCATCTTGGAGAGATCAGTACTTTGTTTAACATAGATAACTCTATCAACATGTTTACATTGGGAAGCATTTTACAGACATGCCTGGCCTCCTTGTACAAAAACAGCAATCTGCAAAATTAGTCTTGCTCACAGGAAGCAGGTGGCATTAAGAAGAATACGAAAATCCTCCTTGTCTTGCATAGACAAGGAGGATGCTCAGCTGTACGGGCCCACTGTCACAGAAATCCCAGAATCATATGGGGTTGGAAGGGACCTCTGGAGATCATCCAGTCCAACCTCTTGCCAGAGCAGGTCCCACAGGAACGTGTCCAGGTGGGGTTTGAATGTCTCCAGAGATGGAGACTCCACCATCTCTCTAGGCAATATCTGCCAGGGCTCTGCCACCCTCAAAGCAAAGAAGTTCCTCCTCATCTTTAGGTGGAACTTCTTATGTTCAAGTTTGTGCCCATTTCCTCTTGTCCTGTCCCTGGGCACCACTGAAAAAAGACTGGCCCCATCCTCCTGACACCCACCCTTTAGGTATTTAGAGGCGTTGATCAGATTCCCCCTCAGCCTTCAGACTAAACAGACTCAAGCCCCTCAGCCTTTCTCATCAGAGAGATGCTCCAGGCCCCCATCTGTCCAGCACAACAGATTCATTTGTGCAGGTTGGTGTCTGATACATCCAAATTAGAGTTATCCACGTGGTAGTATGAGGAGGGTGATGCCTACACGCCTAGGGTGGAAGACAGTCTCTTGCAAAGCAGCATCTCCCTAAAGGATGATCACAAATCTGACTCTGCCCAAGGGTCTCGGTACACAGTCAGTGAAACACAACCCCTTGGCATGATGCCATTGCTAGGACAAGTGTGAATCTTGGACACGCAAGCAGGAGAGCACCCCATAATAGAAGAGAGGTGGCATTACCTCAGCATACAGAGCTGTTGAAACAGCAGCAGAAACTACCACACCTTATCTAAAGAAAAATGTGTGTTTGCACATCAGCATTCACAGATCAAAACCAACACAAACACTGTCAAGAGTTCAGGAAAGAGCTTCAAGAAAGATTCAGCATCTGGAAAGCATATTTCCAGTAAGAAACTTAAGAAGGTCAATCCAAGTTCATCCAACAGAAGGTCAAAAGACGACTTGAGCACTGTCTATAATTACCAGCACAAGAAGAAATGATTAATATTAAGGCTCTTTAACCAGAGTGGGGGGGGGGAAGGAATCTACTTTGATGCAGTGGTTGGAAACAAAAGCCAAGCAAATTCAGGTGAACTGTTTAACAAAAGCCATTAACCATTAGAAGAATTTACCAAGGGATCAGGTAGAGCTTCCACAATTTGAGGTCTTGAACCAAAGACTAAACAGCCTTTTTTTTTTTCCCCAAAGATATATTTTATCTCAAGGAATGCTGAAGCAGAAATTATTGGAAGAGATTCATTGTCAGAACAGATAATCATAAAGTTCCCCTGGGCTTAAAAATATGAAAAGTGCCCAGGAAGAACGGTAAAGACCTCTGAAAGCACTCAAAGACATCAGAGAAATTGTGCTGTGTTATGGAAGATATTTTAATTGCTATTGGAATTTACAAAAGAAAGTGGAAGCTTATTTTTATAAGCCATACTTTCTTTTATACCAGTGGGGAAAAAAAAAAAGGTGAGAAAACCCTTCATATAGCTGGCAACAACTGAATGAAAGAGAAAGGACATTTGTAGAAAACAAAAAGAGGACGCAGAGCAGAACTTGTTTCATGCACAAGCTGAGCATAAATCCAAAATGACAGAAATCCAGCTTAATCGTCGGTGCAACCGAGAGCAGCATCAGGCCTCCCCTTTTAAAGAAATAAGGCAGTTTCATTCTTTCACAAAACCACACCCAGAAAACAAAGAAAGGGGAAAAAAGAAAAAAATCAAATCACAAGCTAGAGATGGCTAGATGCCTTTGCCATTCCCGGTTTTTGAGAGCTGGCCTCCTGCCTCGTGTTTTGCCTCTTTGCAGAGGCTTTGTGGGTGCAGAACACCCTAAAACCAGCGGCTTTGTGCCAGCGAGAGCTCGCAGCTGCGGGTGGCACGGGAGAGGCAAGGGGGCTGGCGGAGAAACGCCTGGGAAAGGAGCTTGTTTTGATGGGAAACCAGATGGTGTTTTGCTTGGAGATTTCCTGGGTTCGCTCGAATCTAGGAAACTCAGGAGGAGGAGGGAAACCAGAAGCAGATGAAAACATACCCAGCTAATAAACAAAAGATTTTGCACAAGTCTCCCCACCACCACCTCCAGGCATGGTTTGGGGACAAGCATACCCTCCTCCTGCCTGACGGAGCCGCGTTGGGACCTGGAGCAAGAGGACCCATGCCCTGAGTGAGGACACATGGCGGGAGATTAACAAACCCATCTCCTCAGGCATGTGGGAAAGGAAACAGGAACTCAAAACAGAATAACGCTTTTACAGAAGATGGGGTGGTTGGGGTTTTTTTTGTTTGCTTTTGGCTTTTTTGTGGTTTTGTTTTTTTTCCCCTAAAATAAAGCCCAAACAACCACCAGCTGGTTCTCATTTCAGCCTGCAGATGAACAGAACTCGAGCAGAAAAGCAGCAGCAGATGCCTCCATGCAGGAAGCAGAGAGGTGTCTGTCCACACCGGACTCACCCTTGGGGCTTCCACCCTGTCAAGCTGGCCTGGGGCAGGGGAGCTGCACCCTGATGGTGCCTCTTGCTGTTTCTTTCCCAGCGCATGGGCACATCCCTCTGGGGAGACATGGGACATGGTTGGGGCTGCAGGGGCTGAAGGAAATGGCTGTCCTTTCCTTTCACACCCTTGGAGCTGCCTGTGAGTCCAGCGAGGGCTTGGCATGGCCACATCCCCCTGCAAAAGGGAGAACAGGGCCTGTGCTGGGCTCTCGGGGGTCTTTCTGCAGGTTTTACCAACTCAACTCCACGTAATTTCTCACAGCTTACATATAAGGGAAAACAGCTGAGGCCATAGCTCTCAGGAAGCATGTCACAGACTCACAGAATGATATGGGGTTGGAAGGGACCTCTGGAGATCATCCAGTCCAACCCCCTGCCAGAGCAGGGCCACCCACAGCAGGTCCCACAGGAACATGTCCAGGTTGGGTTTGAATGTCTCCAGAGAAGGAGACTCCACCACCTCTCTGGGCAGCCTCTGCCAGGGCTTGGCCACCCTCACAGGGAAGAAGTTCCTCCTCATGTTTAGGTGGAACTTCTTATGTTCAAGTTTGTGCCCATTCCCTCTTGTCCTGTCCCTGGGCACCACTGGAAAAAGACTGGTCCCATCCTCCTGACACCCACCCTTGAAGTATTTACAGGTGTTGATCAGAACCCCCTCAGCCTTCTCTTCTCCAGACTGAACAGACCCAAGTCCCTCAGCCTTTTCTCATCAGAGAGATGCTCCAGGCCCCTCATCATCACCTTCCTCCATGTGCAACCAACCTCCACATCCACTAGCACTAGAACATCCGTGTCTCAGCAAAGGGAGGGAATGTCCCCTGAGACCAGTTCTGCACAGGCCCTGTTGAACCTCCTCTGAGAGCCTCTCCACCTGAGCTTCAAAACATTTCGGACCATGAGAGCCCAAATAACAACATCAAGTGACAATGACACACAGGGGCTTGGATGCAATCCAGCCAGCCAAAGCCCTCTCCCCAGGGCTTGCCGCCTCTCAAGCCACCATCCCTGGCCACGGGAGTCTTACCTGACAGAGGAGCAACAGCCACCTGGGCAGTTTCAGCCATGAACAGGAAGTCAAGCAAGGAGTGACGTGGCTTTGCAAGATGGCTGGACATTTCATGGATGTCCAAGGACCATCTCCACACTAAGAGGGGAGGCTGAAGCTGCTTTTGCATAGCCTACAAAAGCCTGTCTTCAAGGGGGTCTATATAAGGACCAGCCAATTAGTTGCAGCAGGGCCTTTGTTTCCTTCAGCCCTTGATGAGGAGGCAACACGTGGGTTGAAAGTGGGGCAGGGCACAGCACATGGGTGTCTGCTACAGAAGTAACCTTGTCCGTTCTGAAGTCTCTTGAACCTGCCGTTCCTGCTTCATGGGACTGCTCTAGCAGTGCTGTGGGGTGGTTTGATACCTTCTGGAGCTGGGGTCAAACGAGGAAGAAAAACAAGGAAGAAACAGTCCAAGAGGAAATGGCCTCGAGTTGCACCAGGGGAGGTTCAGATTGGAGATTAGGAAAAAGATTTTACACTAAAAGGGTTATTCAGCCTTGGAATGGGCTGCCCAGGGAAGGGGTTGAGGCACCATCCCTGGAGGTATTCAGAAGCCGGGTTGACATAGTGCTTAGTGACGTGGGTTAGTGATGGGGGAGTGTGTGTATGGTTTTGTTTTGTTTTGTTTTTTTTTTTGGTTTTTTTTTTTGTCAGAGTTATGTTGACAGTTGGACTAAATGATCTTAAAGGTCCCTTCCAACCCAGACGATTCTATGATGTTAAGGAGAGGAAACGCAGGTAGGGATTAGCACAGTGGGTTCCTGGCAATCACCCTCCTTCATGAGGGCAGGGTCCCATCTGCTTTCCAGCCATTCCCGTCCCTGCCACATTCCACATCCTTCAGTGCTAAGCTTAGAACACGAGCTTCTTGGGATGGACACCACGTGAATTGGTATATATAAAACTGAGGGAGGGTACATACATGCTTTATATAAACAGGTATGGGAGCAAGGAGCTCTACCCCACTTAACCTCTCCGCAGGTCAGCTGGAGTCCTTATGATTGCAAACAATTTCTCAAGTACAGCTTTTCACACCACAGAACATGCCTTTTAACTGTCTCTAATCTCTGGTGCACAAACACGTGGCCATGCAAACAGCACCACACTCCCTCGATGCTCCTCTATGATGGGGTTGCATTGACCTCGCGCTCTCTCCTGGTCAACGATCTTCTAAAAAGCCTGTCCACTTTTCACCCATCCGGCTCCAAGAGCAGCCTGGACTTGCTAGTTAATGGCACATCAGCTCATTGGGACAAATCAAGAGGATGGATTATGCTTTTTGTGGCTCTGGAAGAGCAGGTTAGGGTTTCTTTTGAGACTAAGTAGTCCCATTTTCTCTGGCTGTTCCTGCCACCGACCAGATACCTGGCTCAGAAAGCTGGCCACCCTGGTGAGAGAGAAGACCACAGGGGAACGTGAGAGGAGCAGACACTAACTCTTGCACTTGTTTAGAACGGGACTAAAAATAGAGGCTCTTGAATCTGTTTCACTGCAAAAAAAAAAAAAAAGCCTGCATAATTCAGACGAGTTTTACCATAAATTGCAGCTATAAAGGACAAACCCCACAGCCTTAAAAGGTCTCTTGAAGCCCATCCAAAAGAGCATTCTGTCCAAGAGGCCGGAGGAAGAGAGGATGGGAAAGCAGATGCTAAAGGCAGCTCTGGCCTGGCAGGGACAGAGCCAAGCCTGCCTCCCGCCTCCAAGCTGGAACAGCACGTTCGAGCCCTCTGGGCAAGAGGTAGTCCCCCTGCTTACTCACTTCTGTGCTGCCACCCCCAGTACACGCTCACACTGGGTACACTCTGTCCCCCCCAGGAACTGACTTCTACCCAGGGAATTGTGGGGAAACAGTGCCGAGGAACCTTCACTTGCCAGGCTGCGATGCAAGCCTTTTAAGAGAAGTTCTGCCCCTGGTTTTCATGCAAGTGTCCAAAATAAAATAAAATAAAAAAATAAAAATAATAAACCAACCCCAAACCACAAACCTTAAGTGCATTTGCAAGAAAAAAACAACAAATAAACCCCTCAGACACACAGGCATCACTCCTCTGGTTGTTCAGGTAAGGTCTCCCCTTTGTTTCTGCAACCCTGTGGGTGGAAGGAGTTGACGTTCTCCATCAGTCCCCTGTCTTCAAGCCTCATAGCTGTTTTGTTCTCCCTTTATTCCTTAAGGCCCCGCTTGCTTCCTCCTTCCTTCTCACAGTCTGCTCTCAGCATTTCCTCAACAACAACAACTGAGGCAGTGACCTTCTGCAGAAGATGATGTGGTGGAGAGTGAGCTCTGGCAAAGCCCATCTTCTCATTTGGCCTATCAAGAGTTTCCCCACCCGCATTCAGTTTTAATTCACCAACTACCACTTTCAGGCATGCAGATGCAAAACTCCTTGAACTCTAAATACATAGCTTAAATTCAATGTCTTAAATGCCCCCATCATGAGGTGAGGAGCAGCACCTGCCCCTGAAAATATAGATAAGGGAATACAGCTGGGCCAAGACAAAAGAGATGGGTTTCTTCTCCAGTCAAAAGCATGGCAGTACCTTTAGTAGTCATGAGGGTGCCCGAGCTTTACTACACAACACACAGATCAAAACTGACCTCCCTGGAAAACCTGCATGGGGGTAAATTTGCCTCTGTAGAGAGAAAAAACTCTTGGCACCAGCCCTACCTGAGATGGAGACCCTTTCGTCTCTCTTCACACCAGGGATGTTTATTGAACTAGTAAACCAGTAGCAGCTCCCCCAAGGCTCCAGCACCAGAGTGGGAAGCCACTGAGACAGCAGGGCAGTGAACCATGAGTCCCCTCCATGGGACTGTAGGTACCATTCCCACTTGGGTCTGCAGCATCATCACAGAGCTGGATGCATTATACAGGAGGCAGATAAGACTGGGGTTTTTTTCCATTAAAGATCCACCGAGAAATAATGGGGGAAGCCCCGGCAAGGAAAACAAGCATGGGACATTCAACAGACTTCCCTCTTCCACCCTCATGATAAATGAATGACTCTGGAGGCAATGAGCAGAAGCATCCCAGCTCCCCGCAGCAGGGTGATTCCTCCTGCACTCTTCCTACAGCAAAGTTTAAAGACTTACCCACTCAATGGCCAAAGCACATCCATGGAAATGGAGAGTGATCCAGAACTGATGGGAGCTGGTAGGTAAGGGCTGCCCTTTGGGTTTCGCTGGGACCCTTCTGCAAAACAGTTAAAGGAGCTGCATTTCATTCAAGAAGTCACACCAGAGGATGTCACACAGCTGCTGAGTCACCTTTATTGGCATTTTTCAGGAAACAAAATGCACAGGTCACAAGACCCTGACAGTGCACTGATGGAGGTCAATGAAAGCCAGGAGGACAGGCTAGTCAGCCTTCAAACTTGCAATAATTAGAAACATGTGTTAACTACTTGCCTCCAGCCGAGTCTCCTTTCATCTTGCAGAGCCAGTGAAATTAAATAGGGAGAATAAGATTGGCTAATGTTCCCTAAAGGCTTGTTTCCGTCTACACAGTAACATATCCAATCCATTCTGCTACTACCGGGTTTCATCCTTGTAAATAACAAAGAAATCAGAACTTTGCAGCATAATGTCATTCCCCATTTCACCCTCAAGTGTTTTTATCATGACTGGCAAAACACATGAATTTCGAACCAGGACACGTACATCAGAAAGCATGATTGGGTCTCAGGTGGAGGAGAGAGAGAAAGAAAAGAAGGGGTACCATTGTATTCTTGGTGAAGTGCAGCAATTTCCCTCAGCATAGCCAAGAATTGATTGCTATTATGCTGATGGATCATGGATCCATGATCCATGATTGTAGATCCAAGCCGGGATCATGGATCCAAAACTGCTTCAGATATCACTGGCTCTAGGGGTCTTTTGCATTGTAATCACTCTTCAGTCCTGATGCCTGGGTTTAGAATCATAGAATGGTTTGGGTTGGAAAGGACCTTAAAGATCATCCAGTTCCAACCCCCTGCCATGGGGAGTGACACCTCCCACTAGAGCAGGTTTGAGTACAAAAGGTATCGATAGATCAAGATCATACCAAGTGGTCTTCAAAGTCACTCCAATAAATTAAAGAGGATAGCAAGGCACTGTGAACATAGCAATATTTGCTAAATTTCTCTTACATCAGCCTCTATCAGGCCCCAAGACCTCTCCTCCCTACACTCCATCCTTCTGTCAGCTCTTTCTCCCTCCCCTGTCACCTCTTGCCCAGGGAAATCAGGCACTAGGTCACCAAACATAGAATTATAGAATGGTTAGAGTTGAAAGGGACCTTAAAAATCATCCAATTCCAACCCCCTGCCCTGGGCAGGGACACCTCCCACCAGACCAGGTTGCTCCAAGCCCCATCCAGCCTGGCCTTGAACCCCTCCAGATGGGGCAGCCACAGCTTCTCTGGGCAACCTGGACCAGGCTCTCACCACCACTCTCACCTCATCAACCCCAGGCTCTTACAACAAAGAATTTTTTCCTAATTTCTAATCTAAATCTCCCCTCTTCCAATTTAAAACCATTCCCCCTTGTCCTGTCACTGCACTTCCTGACAAAGAGTCCCTCTCCGGCTCTCCTGTAGGCTCCCTTAGGTATTGGTAGGCTGCCATGAGGTCTCCTTGGAGCTTTCTCTTCTCCAGGTTCCATGTTATTCCTAAGATGTTTTAAAACTGATTTAGAACTGGTAAAAGATGCCAACCCCAGAGTCCAAGACAGATCACTAAGATAGAGCAGGAGGGCAAGCTGCCCAGATACTGCCTGGCATCAAAATGCCTTCAGGGAAAGGGGGGGGGGGGAATTTCATCTTCACAGGCCACTCCGTGCTCGCTTTCCTGGGAATGCCATTTAGTGCTCAACGTGGCGTTTTCTAAAATATAACTTTGACCAGTTTATGAACTCAGCTAAGATCGTGAACTCACTGGAGACCTCCCAGCAGCCAGGAGATAACTCTCAGAGAGGGATTTTGGACACAATTAGCTGGGTCCACTCTAAGTCACGACTCAGAAATGAGTGTCTCTCAAACCTTTTTTTTTTTTTTTTTTGCCAGCCTCCTTGCCTCCTAATGATCACTCAATTGAATGTGAAAACATCCAGGCTGATTACAGGGACTAGAGCTCAGATTCCTGGGAACAAGCGTTGATGACAGGGGCATTGTTGGGTTTTAGCAAAGTGCAGGTTCCTGGGGCTCTGCCCCCTCAGATGAATGTTTCCTTATTATGTCCCCAAAATCCCCTGGACAGGGGAGGATCCAGTAAGAACACACTTGAGTTATTTTTCAGAGGCCTTTTCCCCTCTGGGCTGTCAAAGATCTGAAGGAGCTGGCGAACAGCCCACTCTTATTCTGATAAATGCTATGTGCAACTAAAAATGGATTAAAATAGCCTCTGAAAGCTTGTCTGAAGGGGAACAAGGAGTCTTGTTCAGAGATGCCATTAGCAGGAAGATGTAGAGAGAGCTATTCTGAGGGCTGCTTATTTTTGGGTTTCACCCCGCTTTGTCATTTTCCCTGACCAAAGCATAATAAGGAGATTATAATTAGTGCATGGGGTGCTGTCGATGGGAGGAGCAAACAGGCCCCGGCTAAAATTCAATCTCAAGGTTCCTCGGGTTCTTCATCCATTCCCTTTCCCACAATATGGACCCAGGGAATCTGGGCTTTGGCTTCACAGGGAGGTGGGCTACAGTCTGTTTCTTCAGATCATCTCAGAATTTCATACTAAGAAATCCCCCACTGCAGCAGGGACGTAGGACACTGAGGATGCTCATAATCTCTCACATCCCATTGATGTGGCACCTCAAAGCTGTTGCTGCTTTTGGTCTTCTGTGCTATAGGTCCAAAGGTGGTTTGAAGTAAAAGCACTGTGGGCAGAAGGTACTCCGTGATCCATGCTGGGAAGGGTGCAGGTGGGGAATTCTCATGTGCCCTTCCAGACATTGGAGAACCCTACTCAATGGCAAGCCTGTTCTTTAAGATGCACCATGACTCAAGGGCTTTGCCGTCTTTCACATTTTTCTACAGTTACTAATCTCTTTCTAGGCTACCTGGGACTGTAAAAAGCCTATAAATCCAGCCTTTTCTTGTCTTAGTTGATATTCTAATAACCAGGAAGCCAGGAACAAAAATTTCAGTTATTGATGATGCTAATACTGCACCTGAGGTGGCAAGTTTGTGACTGCTTAATAGCAACAGCCTCCTGCCTCCATGTAAACGTATTTCTGCACTGGAAGACTTCTACTTTACACATTCATAGAAATGTGAAAGAGAGATCCATATTACAATTAAATAATTAACAAATTACACCTGTGTACGTAATGAATCATAAACGAATCTGCATCCCTTGAAAGCATCATGGGTAAGGGACTTGTGATACATAAGATGTTCATTTTGCACATCATGGTAATCCTTACTTTCCTCCTCCAGGTGTTTGCTAGAATCATCCTGCACACAGTCCTCCTTTTGATACAGATTTGCATCTTGTGGATCTCTACATCAGAGCTCACATGCTCACACTCTTCTGCTCTGTTGACTGATCTACTAAGATCCTTCCAAACAAGCTTTCTGAACTGAAATCTCCTCCTTTTTTTTTTTTATTTTTATTTCTCATGGGCAGGTGAGCAGCTGGAAGAGGGGATCTCAAGATGATGAGATCTCAGGAAGCAATTCTTTGCTGTGAGGGTGGTGAGAACCTGGCCCAGGTTGCCCAGAGAAGCTGTG
>BJBW01001600.1:5109-128087 GCA_004320125.1 Scolopax mira | reverse complement strand
CCCCCGCCCCCGGCCGCCCCGCCGCCCCGCCCCCCGGCCCCCTCCCCCTCCCCCCCCCGCCGGGGCGGGTGAGCGCCGGGCCCCCCGGGGGCGCAGGGGTGCCCTCTCCCGTCGCATCCTCCGGGGGAAAAGGCTCCTCGCACCCCCAACCCCCCCGCGGAGTTGAAAACTTAGTTCGGAGCACTGAGCTTAGCGCTTTGGTTTGGGTTTTTTCTGTTTGTTTGTTCGTGGTTTGGGGTTTTTTTTGGGTTTTTTTTGGTTTTTTTTTACCCCAAAATAGCAGAAAGAAAGCGCGGCGGGGGGGTGTGTGAAAACACACACACACACCCCCCCCCCCCCCCCCGGCCTCAACCAAAGCGGCGTCTAGAAAAGTTAGTGGCGAAGCACTGAAAGGTTCCCCCCGGGGGCTGTTTTAAAGGGGGATGATGGGGATTTTTGCCCTTGCCCTTCTGCAGTTTTAGGGCTTCCCCCCCCCCCCCCCCCCCCCGCCCCCCTTCAGAGTAGGTAGGAGACTTGTTACAAGCAAAACCTCACAGTTTGGCAATGATAGCAACCATCACCCCCATCATAAGGGTTAGCTCCTATTGTCTGGCGCATCTTCAGTTGAGACCTTAACTCCATCATCATCATCATCATCATCCCCTTTCATCTCCCCCAGCCACACGCTGTGAGTCCTCAGGGGGATGGAGTGACCCCATCTGCACGGCGGGCAGGTGCCCGGGGTGCTTTCAGATCACACACCCGGGAGAACAGACCCTGGCTGGCAGATGGAGGGAGGGCTTGTGCGAAGGAGACAACCACCACGAGACAGAAAGCATGTTCTCTAGGTCTTGATAACACGGCTGCCTGGTGATAAAGGTTAATGGTTCACGTTTGTAGTGTGAAACTCTTGCTTCCCGTGAAAAGAGGAACATAGGTTGGGAAAATCCCTATTTTTGGGAAATTCCACCCTTGAAACTTTATAGGGTACTAGAAAGGGCTGGTACTGAAACACTTGGTCTGGTTTGATACCTCCAAAACTTCCGAGGGGAGTCAAAACATCTCTCCGCTCACAATGCCCAGAGGCTGAAGGAAGTAGATAGGATTGAAAAACCAGACCTCCTTCAAGGGAGCCATCAGTGTCACCCAGTGAGCTATCCCATGGCATCTTTATCATTTTACCACATATACAACATGTCTGTGGGTGTAGAGGAGGATGCTGAAGCATTAGAGAGCACTAGGATAAATTGTGAGATACTTCTGAAGCGTACTGCTTGATTGCTGGTGAACTCTTTGAAGCAAACAATTTATTCTGAAAAACCAGCTCTGTCCTTATTTCATTATGTCCAAAAATAATCCCAGCAATTCACACTACGGCAGCACACGGAGCCAGCTGGCTCCACAGGGGCAGCAGCAGCCTGGGTGCCACTCAGCACAGGCACCACTGCCAGGTCTGTGGGTCACCTGGCAATTTTTAGGGAAAGAGAGATTTTCCCCCCTATCTCCCATTGCACAAGCCAACACGCAGAGTACTTGAACTTGTTTCTTGTTGTATTTTGGGTCGCTTAATTTCCTAACCCTCTTCCTTTACAATTTGCTGCTAGCTCAGGCACAGGAGGCAACAGTCTGCAACTCTCTTGCATTTTGTTTAGTCTCCATGAGTTATCTGATGTCAGTTCCACTAGAGAAACCTGGGTCTTCAGCAGCATCTTTAAAGTCCAGTACTTCCAAATGGCAGTGGAGAGGCAGCTAACTGCTTCACAGCCATAAGAAACACCTTGCAGTGAAAAGTTTGCACCAACTTTTCCAGAATGGTGGAATCAGAGCTTTACAAGCAAAGGTAGAGAGGCCCTATGGTATCCAAGTCTGTAGAGTGACTGAGAACTGCTTAATGATACAGAGATCATAAATACTTAGTTACTCTGCTCTTCAAGAGACAACAAACCACAGTATGAAGCATTTCAAATCAACACCTCAGATCTCATTCCTGAACACCTACGGAATACCACAGCACCCTTTGTTGGCACTTAAAAGACTTATTTTATGATAAAATGAAAAATGGAATAATCCCGATGGCCACATCAGCTGTGGCTAACGGGGGGGACAAGCTAATTTTTACTACTTGATTGTGTTTGGCTTAATGAAGTTTAATCGTATCTAGATATTGAGATTATTTTTCTTTTTCTATGCTGTTTGGTAGAGTGTGGCCACCAGCGTATTAAGTCATGACAGGATTTCCAGCATAGACTCTGTGCTGAAAAGTGGGGAATGGAAATACAGCCAGGGACTGGTTAACAGCTCTCTTCCTTCTCTTTACAACAGTTGTCTCTGTGGTATCTTAAAAAATTTCCATCCATTATCTCCTGTGTTGGAAATACACACGTGTCAGTTTGGGTTAGTAGAAACTCATGTAAGAGATTCAGGCTCTAAAGTTTAACTTCACTGAGTTTTACGCCAACTCAGTCCCTTCTCTCTGTCAAACTGTGGTTGAGAGCTTGTTTGCTCTGTAGGTAAATTTTGCTACAACAGCAAAGAGCATGAGGCAACGGGCAGAACTATAGGATATTGTTGGATTGTGTTGCTATCTTTCCAGTCCTAGATCACAGATATTCTTAAACATTAATTTTTTTCACACTGCTACTGCAGGAGGGAACCTTTTTAGCACTACAGCAAGTTTTACTACCCAAAAAGAATAATCCAGTGGGTTTCATGTAAGTGCTGTCTTATCTGTCTCCAGATGTAATAAAAATAAAGTAGTAGTAGATATGGAGAAAATTTAACTGTATTATCTTAGTAGTTTTGCTGGAGGGCTGAGTAAACTGCAGAGACAAAATCAGCTGGCATTTCTATACCTGTGTACCAGGTTCAAACTTGCTCTTTAAAAAAGTCTTACAAGATGCTCATCATAGAGTTATAGGGTTTTTTTTATAAGGAGCTACTAGATAAAGTCAAAAAAACCCTGAAACAGATAAAAGTTGAATTGGATTAATTGGTTGGCATCTATAAAGTAAATCAGTGGAAGGTAAAAGGTTTCTTTCCTTTCTCCCTCAGCTTCTCTTTATTCTAAAAGCCTTCAACAATTTCTCAGCCTCAGCAATTTAACTAGAGATGGCTTTAGACAAGACAGGCAAACGTGGGTTATGAACTTGTATGTATCTTCAACAGATTGATACAAAAGAGGCGGTGAAGAGGAAGCATGTTGCAATGCACAAGTACCACTAAGGTATCTTAAAGTTTGTTCTCCGCATAGCTTGTGCTGTCTAACAAAAAGAAATTCTGTTATCCTTCCAAAATCTATACCCACTGAGGTTCTACAAATGGTCTTAGATTTTGAACAACAGTGTCAAGGACGTGGAAGTGGTAGGAAATGACAACCCCCCCTTTACATCTGAAAAAAGTGACATGGGGGACGTGTGGACCGTTATGTTCCTAAAACCGGCTATGATTATTTTAAAATGCCAGGAGACACACCAAGGGCCTTTCCATGCTTGTAAAAATAAAGCGTGAGAACTTACAGGAACTCAGAAGGAAAATATAAATGCACACTGTATTTCCTCACAGTTGAATTTTACAAGGACATGGACAGATACACACCCCTACCTCACTACTAGCCAAATCCTTGAGTTTCTTTCTTTGATAAACTCTGGGGAAAATTCTTGATTAAAAGGCTTTTGGGTTAGAACTTAAAGTTTCATATGTATGAAACTCTGATAGTTTACTTCAATGAGTTTAGCTTACACCACCCAGTGGTAGTATATAGACTTTTTTTATGCTAAGTAACCAGAGACAGCACTGGTGGTGTTAACAAAAAACATTGGGAGTATTTTAACGAGCTCCCAGTAACAAAAAGCTAGAGAGTGAGAAGCATCCAACAGCACTAAAATGCTGAATGAATAGCCAGAAACATCTGTGTTTTGGGAGTAGCCTGCTGAGAGACCCCAAAGGGACTTCTGCACAAAGATAGATGGCAGAATGTAACCCTTCTGAGAACAACTGTGATTTTTGGAAATGTTCTTCTGCTATTACAAAAAAAACCAAAAACAAACCAAACCCCAACCTCTAGTAAGATCTAAAAAGCCAGAGCATTTATTTTTTGTATCAGTTACCTATTTCCACAGGACTTGCCTGACTTACAAGGGCAAAGACAGATCTGGTGGCTGCATGATGATATGAAAGGGGCCACGTAAAACTTTGAGGACAGTTTAGTATGAACAGACTGGATGGGATCTTGCCCTCGCTGACTTCTTGGCAGCAGGATGTGCTCACTGTGTGCTGTACACTACTTCATAAGATGATAGGGAGGCTCTGTACAGATGGTAAAGTTCTGCAAGCTCTCATTAAGCAGACGAGGCAACACTCCAGAAGGGGGAATTCTCAAGCTTTGCCTTGTCGGCTTGGCTGTTCAATAAACACCACAACTTACAGGGATTTGACTGCTGCTCGCTGCACAGAGGAAAAGCACTGTTTGCAGCAAATCAAATAATTTTTATGCAGTCCATTTGTGAGAGTTTCAAGGAGCGGGGAATGTTATTGGAGAAATCATCAACTACAATCATTTCTGCTGGCTATTCTCACAAGTGCTGGATCCTCATTATAACTCATTTCTGGCAAAAGCCCCCCTTTTTTTTTCTTTTCTAATTTTAAAAAAAGACTCCTTAGCTGTCTGACTCTGTCTGTAAGTGGTCAGCATCAATGTACTCAAAACAAGTCTTTATAACACATCCAACCTTTTAATTGCTCCCTAGTTCTACAGGAACTAAAACACAGAATTAAAGAAGAAGACGACTATTAAAATTAGACTCTCATCAACTTAGGGAAAGATTTACCCTGATATTTGGATTACATCTAAAATTTCACTGATGCCAAATGAAGTTGAGTAATGCCTAGTATGATTAACTGATGCACTCACAGTGGGGGAGGATGACGCTTAGCCATAGTTAACAAAGCTATTGTAGTTTTTGTACAAGATACTTTTAATGTTAATGTTCATTTTTGTTCTATTTTCCTGCATAGTCATAGGCAAAATTAGTATTTCCCATTGAACTTTGTGGGAAAATAATTTACCAAAAAGTAAAGTACTTTTTTTGTGAGCTAAAGTATTTGCAAGGTCAGTCATGTTCAGACTACTCATTAGAAAGCATGTAATTGTCGGATTAGTCACTGGAGACTTAATGTATCATAAGAATCAGATTAAGCTTTTCATGAATTTACAAATAGCTGCAGATAAATATTTTAACAGTTCTCTAGCTATCGTAATATGCACTCTTAATCCCTCTGAAGCATTATTTTTTAAAGTGGTTTTAGACCACAGTATTTCTAGGAGAAATTGTTTGCTTCAAAGAGCCGTTTGTCAGCAATCAAGCAGTACGCTTCAGAAGTATCTCACCATTTATCCTAATGCTCCCTTTCCCATTCATACCTCCCCAAGCTGTAACGCAGGACTGAGCAATCCCCATAGGTACCACACACAAATCCAAATATCCCCAGAGAGGGCCAGCCCAAAGGCAGGAGCCAAGAATGACACAGAGCAGTGACCCTGGCCAGCGCGCCGCTTCCCCAAAAACGAGCCACGATGGCGACCAGCAGCACCTTGCCTTTCCACTAGGCTCTGCCCCCTGCGTTTTGCCAAATGTCTGCGAGCAAATTTCATCACTATTTTGAGAAAGAATATAATCTGGCACTTTACACTTCAAAGGTGGATGACCTTTGCCTTGTAATATCAGGGTTTACATTCCAAAATAACATTGACAATGATAAGAATAAATCAACTTTGAAGTAATGTCACTGCAAAGCCTACGCCAAGAGTTTGACTCATCATTCAATCACAGCTTAGATGCAAATCTAGTGATTTTTGTTTCCTAATAAGGGGTTTTCAATTCCTATTTACGCATCAAACCAGTGACCTCCCATAGGTTACACTGATCCCCACACCGTGTCCAGGAACTTTGGCTCCACAATTATGTGACATTGGGGACAACGTTCAGTTGCGTGGTGTGACAGCATCTCCCTTCCCCAGGATTCAGTGGCCAGCTCACTGTTGCTCTCTTCCCTTTCTCACATGGCTTCATCCCTTCTCCATCCTTTCCTTGATCAGCCAGTAATCATCCTCAGAGCCCACATTCACTGAGGCCATCAGCATCGTAGCTCACTTGCCAGTTGCCATCTGCTTCTCTGAAATTCACTGTTCTCCTCTACTGGCCTTGTTGGCTCTGCAAAATAAATCTTTGGAGCTGTAATGTCATACACCTGCTACACACACAGTATAATGAATAGTAATGGAAAAACTGAATCTTTCTTACCCAAATCTTTCATCAATTCCAAACTGCCTCTGGAGTAAGAAACCATGAAATGGTATATAAGTGGTCCACTCTATGGACTCTTAGCTAAATATCTATCTGAGCAGAGGTATTTGTCCCTGTCTTTGATGTCCCTGAACAATTCTAGCAACCCCTAGATTGACAATTTTACAAAGGTTTAGACATATAGAAACATAGGGAGGTTCTAGGCAAGATGCATAGTATTCAGCTTGATGTTACACCTTAAGAGGACCATCCTATGGTTAAAGCAGGGCAAGCGTTCAGAACTGATCCAAGTTCCAACCGATCACCAAAACTGAATTTCCACTTTTGCTCCCCCCCCATTACCTGGACAATGAAAAAGCTGGTCTGAACCAAGTGAGCTGTTCTGACAAAAGCAAAGATATCTCTTTCTGAGCATGCTGAATGAACACTTTCAGATTACCACCCAGAAGCACCTTATTCACAAGTAAGAGGCAGAAAAGACATCAAGTGGGAAACTTAGTTCTGTTGTTTGGAATTTTAAATCTCTGCTTAAGGTCTTTGCCTCACCTTCATTCCTGTATGCTCTTCTCCATTCTGCCAAGAAACAGAAGTACTGAAATATCCCTGGGAAGCCATTCCAACAGGAGATGTATTCCTCTTGAAAAAGTAAGTTCTGAAAGTCACATTAGGAAGCCTTCTATGTGCATATGAACTCCTAATAAAACAGGTACAGGAGTTTCTTATCGTTTGGCTAGAGATCTCAGGTTCCAGATACTCATTCAAGCTGAAATAGCAGGCTCTTAAGCTTCATCTGTTTCTAGTCTGTTTTCTCACTAATATCTTCTTAAGCTCTTTATTAAATTCACTGGGAGCAATGGAAAATAGAAAGGCCATATTAGGAGTGTAGTAGCCAACAGCCCTTCTTACTGAATTCACCAAAATACCTCTTTGGAGACTGAGACATGGGCTACATGTTTTTGGGGCAGAATTTCCCTTTTTGTTCTTTGGAAAAATAGCACAAACCTGTCTGACAGTTCAGTGACTCTGTGGATACAGCTCCACCTAAAGATGTGTGGTCTTAGGTCTAAAGATGTTATTTCAAGACAGATACTTTATTCCCCGTACTTAGACCGACACGAAACAGAACGCTCACACAACCAGTTACACATGAGACCAGAGGGAAGATACAGCTTCAGTGAGTGTTTAGATATGCTGTGAGGGAAATCATGGTTAAAATCAGTCCACAAATTACTCAACCTCTTGCTGTGAATTAGAATGGAAACAAATAGTTTAAAGAATTTTGAGCAGTTCTGAGAAGCATCATCAAAAAGAGCATGCCTTCATTTTTGCTATGTCTAATGGGAAGCACGTCAACAACTCCCAGTTCTAAAGCCTTTGTTCCAGGTTAATCAATTGATTAAATAGTTAAGAACTGAAGCATGGTTGTCTAATAAAGGCTTGCACTGTAAAATCCGTAGCATTTACATGCATTGTAATTATTTGATTATGTTGTACCTATCTAGTCTCAGCACTATTACTAAATAATAAACCATAACCAAATTAATTCTATACTTAGATACATATTTATATTAAAATATTGTCATTCAGGATGCAGGAGAGAAATTCAAAGGAAGTGTCTTTGTAATACAGGTCTTTCAGTACTACCTTGCTCTTAGTACATTGCATTCTCTCTGTATAAATCCTTCATATAGAATATACAAAACCATGATAATGGATTTGAGGGAATCTTGCAGCTGACTCTTGACTTCTGACTTCAAATGTGACAATGAGAAATAATAATAATAACAACAGCAACACCAAGAAGTATGTAAAGATTCCAGGAATATCACATTGATTATAAACCTTCAGTTTCCCTTCCTCAGGGCATCCGCAGACAAAGGATTCATGTTAGTAGCCTATTACCCATGTCTTGACAACCTGTAATTCCCTCCTCCAACTACAACTCCTTAATCTTCCCTTTTCCTTCTCCCTGCCTCCAAGTTAGTCTTGAACCTTTCATGGCAAGTTTTCATCTTAATTGTGTAGATCTTATGCACTGGCACCAGGTCAGAATAGTTTCAACTGAAAGGCTTTATTGACACTCAGAACTTTACTTCCTAACGATGGATATCCAAGCCCTTCAGGCAACCAGCATGGGAAGTGCCTAGACCCCCAGTAACACTCAATAATCCCTGTTCTCATGGAAATGCTGGAGAGATAACTATAGTACAATTCAGCATCTTAACTTCTGTATAGATTCAACATACTTAATTGTAGCTGTACAGATTTTGAAATCTTTCATCCAAAAAGAAGGGGGAAGGCGGTGGGGGAAATGGAAGGGCAGGAGTTAAGTTCCTTGCCTTATGACATATTGTTCTTCACAAAGACGATAGGAAAGAACCTCTAAACTACTTGTCAAGGCTATTCTTTGGTTTATATTCACTCTTCCTTCTCCTTTCCCCTATTCTCTATTTAAACAAGTTTTGCAAGCTCTCTCCTGGAGTATGACAAAGGTGACAGCACAGTACTTCACTTTGAGACCCAGGGTCTGCCATTCAGAAACAGAAACTGTCAGCAGTTTCTGACATTCTTCTTTACGCTCATATTCATCCAAAGCACACTACCAGCTCTCCAGTGCGCGGAATTTCCTGATAACATATTACTAAACAAAACTTGGTCAGGATTGGGCAAGCAGTTGTCTTTTGCCAGTCCATAAATGTTTTTTACGGCTAGCATTCTGATTGCTGGTATGCAGTAAGACAAGCTGCCCTTATTATACAATAAGCCTTTTTATAGATAGACGGTAATTTTTCCAGTGCTCCTACTCTTTAAGGCTTTGGGAGCAGAACCACTCCCTTCCAAAAGCACAAGGGAGTGCAGGAGCTGTGCTCTTGCCATCAGTATTAACTGGTTGCTATTGCTTGGCTGTTACTATTGTTGAAGCAGATACACTAATTTAAGTGTCCAAAATAGAATCCAACTCCAGACTGGGGGTGTTAGACAAACATAAAGCCTTTCTTGGACTGCTTTGTTATCAATTGCTTCCCTAGAACAAACCCAACAGCAGAAGAGCAGTACAGCATATGCACTGAAAAAAGCAGACGAGTATTGTGTATCCTCTTTTTTGCTAGCTATTTATAATTTATTCTGAACCTTCTGAACTATGCATATTGAATAACACTCCACTGATTTAACTTTTATCTTTTTCTCTCATTTTCTCTTTGGTAATAAACCACCCTTGCAATATCTATCCTGATGCATACCAAAGGTGACAGCACATTACTTGCCCTTAAGATCTGTATCTCACGGAAAAGTACGATACTGATTCCAGCCAAATTCCACTTTAATTAAAAAAAAAAAAAAAAAGAGGGAGAGTCCGGACTTTTTTCTGACACACCACTCTGGAGTAGAATAACGGAAAACTTTTTTAGACCACAAGGTGGAGCAGTAGATCCTTATAGATCTTATTAGATCCTAACCTGATAATTAATGTAACATCAACCTACTGTGTTTCTAGAAATTAAAAAAAATACTGGAGGACCTAACAGGGTGGCTCATGAGTTCCAAATGCAGAGCTGCCCAGTAATAGCAGTGATTGTTCCCAAGCAGACCCTTCTTGGATTTCCTGATTCATTTCATTTATTGGGATGCTAAAGAAGCGGCAGCTCATTTGTCAGCATGGCCACAATGACAGCAAGGAGACAATCCATTGATAACAAGTTGTTACCCTTGCACAAATTTTAAATTTATTTTTTAAATAATTTTTTTTAAATAAGTGCAACATTAAAATGGAGGTGCAGCTCTTCCACCCCAAGGAATGACATAGGAGGAAATAATAATTTCTCAAATACTGAGTTTAGGAGGCCGTCTTATGCAGTGCCTTCAAAAGATTTGTCTTTGGAAAGCAAGCAAGCTCCACGCAGATTTTCACTGTCATTCTACGATATAGACTGCTAGTTCTGTATTGTAGAACTATGAAGAATTTTTCTTCTTCAATGTTGATGTAACTCTCCTTCCAGCAGGTCTCAGCACCCTGCCTTCTTGGCAGAAGCATCATTATCTCACAACAGCAGTAACAGAAAGCAAAGTGTTTCAGTGACAAAGAGCAATTAAGTATATTGGACTAACTACGGGGTTAGAAAATTCAAGGCCAAGTGTTATCAAAACATCAAGTTCACAACTTAGAAGTTACTTAAAAGTGTCCTTTCTACATGTGTCTTTGTCAGTACATGGGACCATATCTGACTAATCATGTCCAATATGAGTGATGCTAGAAGAGAGCTCAAAAGCTCATGCCCCCAGCTGAGGGGTGACTATAGATGTGTGCAGGCATTTTATTTATAAAATTTATCACAAAACTAAGGAAACGATTGTATTGTGCAGTGCTTTTGTCTTCTCTCTAAAGAGAAATGCAGATGTCAATGAGATCATGAGGCAGGTGTTGGTGAGACTAGGGACACTCCAGGATGTTGTTTTGGGGAAGAGTTTGATCCTTTGCTTTATTTCTGCAGTTTGTTTCTCGTTTATGTATGGCTCTACAGCCTTAGCTAAAATCAATAGATTCATAAACCACAAGGGAGAAATCCTGACCCAGCTGAAGTCAATGGGTGGTTTTTTTCCATTGACGTCACTAGAGACAGGATTTCAACCCAAATAACAGACGTCTCTCTCTCTTAAGGACTCCTAAGTAGACAGAATTTCCAGACTAAGAATTATGTGAGAAGAAAAGCAGTAAAGTAATAAAAAACCATTCAGACTAAACTGATACAGAAGACTTCCACTGATGTGCACTCAGTGCAATAAGTCGGTACTTCACCTAATAAGCAAAATGTCAGGACTTACATAGAAGATGGCCATAACACAAAATGAATTTACTCTGTGAGAGTTAGGCTATGATCTGGGCACTCTCCTGTGCAGGGCTCAAGCAATAAAAACAAAACAAACCAAAACAACACTATTTTAAGAAGTGCTTTTACTCTCACAGTTTCATAGAGACAAATGATTAGGCAAAAATTTCTTTCTAGCTCTCCAGGCTAAAGAGAAAAGCCGGAAAAATACAAAGCAAGTAAAAGACTAAAATCCAGCAGGCAAATAAAAAGGTTGGGCTAGAAAATGTTCACTTTAAGACATTTTAAATTATTCTGGGGTCTAGCCCATTGTTTTGAAACTTTTGAAAGTTGTAGGAATGTAGCTGGCATCAGTTACTCTCTCTCCCTTGACTCTTCCCTAAGAGAAAGAGACTGAAAAGAGTCAGCATCCCGAGATTGCAGGTTAACCCTTCACTGACACATGCAGAGGCTGATGACAAAGCCATTGCTTCTAACACTAAACTAAGAGATTTGGAGATTCAAGATCATCTACACTTTTCCTTTCTAAATATTGTTTTACAGTGACGAGTATTATGTGTTTAAAAGCTGTTTAGAAATATGAACAGAAATATATAGCCGTGTGGTAAGTTGAAAGCATCAAGCTCAGCCACACTGATTTATCACAAGCTCTGAGCAGTGAGTGAACAAAATTGCCCCACAATCTGCCTTAGAGAAAGATTGCTTTTCCAATGGAAAAGTTTTCTGGTGAAGAATGTGTGGCAGTTTTTGTGAAATTCTTATGTTCAGTGCTAACAGAAAGGTACAAAGTAAAGAAGTCACAGCTATTCAGAAAGTACCCTCACCCCAACCTTCCAAACTTTTAGCCCTATCCAGGAGCAACTATAATCTTTGATCAGAGTACAGGAGGTACAGGGGTACAGGGGTTTGCATTGTTCTAGGCAATTATGCAGTGTAGCCATCACTGTAATGGCAAATTTACCAAAGTCATTGCTAACAGCATCGCAGGCAACCATTAAAGTTTGCAAGTAACTAAAATTGATACAACATTTATCTTACATAAGAAAATATCATTTATGGCAAGAAAGCATACTGTCCATTTCAAAATATGTGTGAAAACTGTCCTGTGCAGTTTACATAGCATGTCTAAGAAATACAGATGTACAAGAAAACTGTACATAAAGAATACTCCTCAGTAGTGTTGACATAAAACATAGATGGGTTTCAATAAAACATGGAGAATGGCTTTATAGTGTATGTAACTGTTTGCCTTCTGCTTCAAAGCCCTGTGTAAACATGCATTATATGTAGTTTACAGTATAGTTATTCTGCTTCCTTTAGTGGCATCAGAAAGAACATTCATCCTGAAGGCTTCATGTATAATATCTGAGACTGAAAGTTAGATTTACTAGAATTCTTATAGATAGGAAAGTATAACTGTCTCATACTTCTGTGATAGAACATCATAACCCTTTATTCCTGGGAAGAATATTTAGAGGATTCTGTTGTGCGAGAGTTTGTAAAGATTAAGATAGTGCAGGAAGTATTATGCTATTGCAAATAAATCTCTAATAAAGGCTAGAAGGAAAAGGAGTGTTTTACTTTGGTGATTGAGTCCAACAATTGGAGTTACAATTTAAAATTGGATTAATCACTAAATGGCAAGGCAAGATCTAAGTGCACCTCAGAGTGTTTATACTTGACTCTTCTTTAGCAGAATTTCAAGGCCTTTACCTCCTATTGGTTTGTACATTAATCCTCCCGAAAGCTGCCTGGCACTTGTCTGCAGCTGATTTAAGATGTCTTAAGCACTTTGTTTTACCCTGGCACAGTTATGAATCTCATGCTGCCTAAAATGGGTACTGCGTCCTCTCCAGAGGGTGCTTAACTCTGGGGCTGTTTTTCATTTTGACAACCTACGAAAGAAAAAGCAGTCTTTAAGAGAAACACCCTCCATCTGAGATTGTGTTGTCAACCAGAAATTGCAGTCACACGTACAGGACAAGGCACATTTAACATGCCTTGTCTCACTACGGACATTAGCTGCTATTTGGGCTCTAATTATCTCTGCCAGAGCAGTCGTATCACCTCGTATTTGGCACCCAAGGCAGATGGCATCACTCGGAGGTGGGTGTCCCTGTGTATACCCTGAACAACCTACACAGGACAGCGAGCAGCTCCCACAGGGGCAACCCTGAGAATGTTAAAAAGAGTGGAAAGACCCAAGCAAGGACTAACACTGCCTAAATGAGGGGCTGAAATCCAGAGGATTCATCCCAGGCTCTTTTCTAGTAAAGTGGGGGAGCATCTCAGGGATAGAAACTTGGCATCAAATGCACAGCTCAAACAGTGGGTACCACAGCTTGATGTGTGAACAGAAATTACCCACAGAGCTCTTCAGCCTGAAGATGTACTGACCTGCTGCACCAAGAAATACCTCTACGATGGGGATTTTAGACAGAAAAGCAGGAATCTCTCATTAGTTTAGTTTACTCAGTCTCTTCAGATTAAAACGGAGGCTGAAACACTTGAGTGCATTGCTTAAGCACCTTCACAAGTAGGAAATAGAAAGTCCTGCAGGGTATTTTAATTTATCAAGGTAAGCACTGCCATAATTTTTCAATTTAGAAATAATGTAATTTTTTAAAAAAATATTTTTTATAGCATCAAAGTTACTAACCTGTGAAATAAACTACCAAAAAAAAAAAAATAAAAGGAAAGGATCTGCCTGTTGTCTTCAAATCAGTAAATCAGTGTGGTATGGTTTTCTGACTGAAACACTGGTTTATGGTAGAAAGGAAGTTAGATCAAAGTATCTAACAATCCATTCTGGCATCAAAATCAGATGGATCCATGAATTTTGAAAATACTCGTTTTCGTTTACAGTTCACTGAAACAAACCAAACACAAATGGAGATACAAGTTCTCTGAGAAGGGAGAGAAGACCATGACTAATGGTCTGTATCTGAACCAAATAGAACTGTAGTTGCCAAAATCTCCCTGGCATCAAGCAAGGGCTTCCTATGCTTAAGAGACAGCTAAAGCTGATGAAGCAGTATGCCCCTTCACGTACATGACAATATTCTGTGCATCACAGAAAGTAGTTTTTCAGTGCGTGCATTTCAAGGGAACTTCAGAAAGAAAATTTCTCAAATGAGGTTATGTTATTATGGGTTTTCTAGTGCTGGAATCCCACTTATTTTGACCCACGAGCTCCCAGGAAATATTTTCTGTGGTCTTCATTGAAAAATATTTTTAGCCATAGATGTTCTGCCACCAACAAATCAGGGTACACTTTGACAGACACTTGATTTTGTACATCTCAAGAACAGCCTACACCTTATGTGGGTGGTTTTGTTGATATGCAATTGCAGGTGAATATATCCTTGTCTCACCCCTAATAATTGTGAGGTTGGGGAAAAACATGAATAGAACACTTCTATTAATAAAATGATACAGTAGTATTTTTTCTTCTCAGTTTAGCATCTCTTAGGCTTCCAGTCATGTCTGTTGTGCAGCAGCAGCCTTTTCCAACTAGGTATCTGCACGCCGACTCTGCAATCCAGTATTATGCACTTCCTCTGACCTCCTTCAGACTTCCTTCTGAAGACTTTGTGAAATAGAAAGTTTGCTAGTTTGTTCCCAACAGTGGTAGCTGTTCCAGGAAGGGGTATTACCACTCCTACAAATCCTGTCATGTTGAACATTCATAATAGAGATTTCATAAATCATATGACAAAAGAGTCTACTAGCTGGCTTCTCATTACAGCTCACTTATTCTCTCATTTCTTACTTAAACCAACCAGGTAGTTAAAAAAGAAAAAGGCACAAAATCAACAAGATGAATTTGGGTAGGAATCTTAGTAGCTAGACCTTCACATTGTTAAAAACTTCAGGTTATTTACTTAACCAACTACTGTAAAAACTCACTTTGATACTAATTCATTTATTTAGAAACAAAGGGGCCAGCTCCAATGGTAGTTCTGCTGTAAGGAGGCACACTGTAAAACAAAAGCTATCACTGCAACCTTGTAAAGCAGATTTTTGGACTTTCTGTGGTCACACTCAAAGCAGAAGCCAGGAGTGGCTTCATTTCCTAAGCATCAGTGACAGTGTTGTGAAGGTCCAGAGCTTCCACTGCCACACTGGCCACCTTGGGCCGACCTGATTTATATTTTCTCTTATCATTCACCATGTTTCTTTATTTATTCTTTAATTTCCTATCAGCCAACATAGGCCAGAGTTTTGTTCTTGTATGTTCCTGTGATTATCTTTAAACTACACACTGTTGTAAATGTGATCATTTCATTAATTTATGTAAATAGGACCTTGGCCAATGACTTGAGTGTTATTTATGAATGAATCATGCTGCTCTGAGTAGCTGGGCATATTTAACTCTCATTAATTTGTTCAAAATAGCTACTAATGGGTTTCTTTTGCTCATTACTCTTGTAACAAAAAGCCAAAGAGATGACTGGGTTTACATGGAAGGGCTTGGCTAGCCCTTTCTGTTACAGCCTGGTGACCAGCTTATAAATACACTGCACTTCAAGTCACTTCAAGTGATTTCAAGGCAGGTTAACATCTCGCAGCAAAAAAATGCAGGCTTCAGTTGGCTTCAGCCCATGAACAACAATGAAACATTTCTAGAAACTATTTGTTTTCACTTTCTTTTGAGTGAAAGGAACACTATTAAAATCGGAATTCTGGAAGAACTGAAGGCTCTGGCCCCAAATTGAGAGTAGAAATATAAATAGGTTCAAATCTTGCAACAGTTTGTTAGAGGTAGTAGCTAAATATAAGGGCTTCAAAAGAAACATGTCACTCACCATGGTATAGCTCCACTGGTTTTATGGTTCCGAAATACTTTCCATGAAAAATGTTGCATACTTGGAACATTTTATTGCATACTTGGAAGATTTTATATGTGCAACGTGCTGCTGAAGTTTTTATAGTATATCATGCAATCTGTTTTGCAGAAAAAATTATTTTTGGCTACTATAATCTATTGCTGGCTGGGCTCAACATCATCATACAGCTGCTGTTAAAATCATCAGCTTGGCTTTGACACTGAGGTTACATCATGCTCCTTTGTATCTCTGACTTCTCTTTGCTGGGCGACACAAACCCTTATGGCTTTTAATCTCAGGTCAGTAAAGGTCTACCCTCCCACCTCTTCTTTCCAGGAGCCAGCAGCAGACTCAAGATCACCTCCTATAGAGGAGCCCTTGCTGGCTGTGCAAGACAGCTGGTAGCCAGGCTGATGGAGAGCCAGAACTAAGGGTCAAGCACTAAGAAACTCCTGCCATTACGACTACCTCATTTTTCTACCTGTGGTGATCTTGTACAATCTAGATTTCAAGACCTCTGCACGGGGGACTTCCTTTTCCATTCACAAGAGTCTGCACAGATCAGAGGTTCCACCTGTTTTCCTTGTTGTCCTAGCAGTACTTGTCCAAGCATACTACTTTCTATCAATGGTTTGCTGATGCGGTTTGAAGTACTGTTCTGTATGAAAGAAACAAGCAGTGTTGATGAGATACAGAGATTAGAATCACAGAATCACATGGGGTTGGAAGGGACCTCTGGAGACCATCTACTCCAACACCCTGCCAAAGCAGGTCCACCCAGAGCAGGTTGCACAGGGACGTGTCCAGGTGGGTTTGAATGTCTCCAGAGGTGAAGACTCCACCACCTCCCTGGGCAGCTTCTTCCAGGTCTCTGCCACCCTCAAAGTAAAAAATTCCTCCTCATGTTTAGGTGGAACTCCTATTTAAGTTTGTGCCCATTTCCTCTTGTCCTGCCACTGGGCACCACTGAAAAAAAGACTGGCCCCATCCTCCTGACACCCTCCCTTTAAGTATTTATAGGTGTTGATCAGATCCCCCCTCAGCCTTCTCTTCTCCAGATTAAAAAGACCCA
Source organism: Scolopax mira (assembly GCA_004320125.1). Taxonomy (NCBI): domain Eukaryota; kingdom Metazoa; phylum Chordata; class Aves; order Charadriiformes; family Scolopacidae; genus Scolopax; species Scolopax mira. The sequence goes on along the minus strand of BJBW01001600.1, from coordinate 111,079 downwards.
AGTCCCTCAGCCTTTCTTCATAAGGGAGATGCTCCAGGCCCCTCATCATCTTTGTAGCCTCTGCTGTATCCTCTCCAGCAGTTCCCTGTGCTTCTGTAACTGGGGAGCCCAGAACTGGACACAGGTTTTATTTCAATTCACAAATTGGGAGATCTTTGTTTTCAGACAGTTTTCTTGCACTGGAAATACTCATATCTGAAAATATATACTGTAATATTTGCTCAAAGTTTGTTGCTTTAGCAGAGATCCCCGCCAGTTAACATTTTGACTAGAATAACCATGGTAACAAATGCAGAAGGCTAATGAGCACAAATAGTTCAAGCTTGTTTCAACTACCCCTGTCCTGGCCTGCTCCTTGTATGTGCATCAACAAATCCTTCTAGGATACCAGCAGCTGCTTAAATGATCTTCTTGCAGTCATTAGTAATTTAATGCTTCTTTCTTTCTGGTATTTAAAAGCAAGATGAGACCTCCTTGTAGGACTGAGAGGAGTATTTAGGGCTGTATTCCTCTGCACTTCCCACCTCCTAGAAGATGCTGTGAACGCTGACGAGCAGAGGGAGGAGACACTCTGTGCAAGGATTCTGTTAGACCAAAAATTAAGAAGCTGTTCTGGCACTGAACACAGGAATGCAAAGCCTGCCTTGTATTTTGTCCTTCATTAATTAAATCTAGTATGGTGGTTTGTTTTTTTTTTTTAAAAAACCCCAAACTTCTGTGAAAGTTTCCACTTGAAGTTTCACACAGATGGTTCTTGTAGAAGCTGAGGGTTTGACCTAATCTAGTTTTGCATAACAGGCAAGGCTGTCTTAACTCCATGTATACACTTATGCCTTCAGGGATGTACGTGGATCTCATGAAATCTATTAAGAGAGAGATGTAGCAATGGTCCAAGGCCAACCTGCGCCTCTTCTGCTGCACATGACTCAGTAGCACAGCTCTTATGCCAGGGCTGTAATACAGATGTTAATTACTTCAGATTTTTAGCTCTTAAGGGAAATGAGGAACCATTAGGGATTGCTGAGACCAGTGTTGCCTCCTGGGCTGCAGCTGTGTGCTCAGCCCCATCCCGTCACACCGTGGGGGAGTGGAACCCCCTTGAGTGCCATCAGCGTGTTACTGCCAAGGCAGCAATCCCACAGACTGTGTTCCATCAGCTCTCTGAGGTAGGTAGGTCTTGGCAAGCCAGCCCAAAGCCTGAGCCAAACGGCGCGCTCCCTCGGAGTTCAGCCACCTGGGCGAGACAAATCTGACTGGCCCTTGGATTCAGGCAATTAAAGCCCAGCGGTTTCTGTGGCCAATGGCACTGGCGGGAGTGACACAGCTGGCATTGTGTCGTCACATTTTAACTCCAGAGACCAGCTAGGCATTAACAGCAAAGCTGCTCCTTCAGAGAAGTCCAGTTCCCACCAGTGGACCTAAAGCAGGAGGCCCACTATGATGCTGGTTTGCCTCCTTCTGGCCCACAGGATGTTCACACACACAGGATGGAATGAAGTCTCCTTCCAAACACCACCTCTTGTTCATAACATACCGTACACAATCCACTGATGAAACCCCTATGCAATCACAGAGAGAGGGTGGTCATATACCACACATAGGCTGTTTATAAGTTGCTTGCATGCCATTCTACTTTGCAACAATTTGCACGATACTTTGATCATCATTTATTTTCTTTGAAGTACCCATGATATCAGAAAGGGTTCAGTGAACATTGCAAAGTTTGATTCTGGGTATTAGCTAGAAAGAGAAGAGCAAAATCAAGATATTTAAAAAATTCCTGACTTTTGGGTATTTTTTACCTAATCAGAAGCTGCTAAACAAGAATTTTCCAGAAGTCTTCAAAACATTAAGTCAACTTAATGTGACCCGTACTTTGGTATTTATCTCAATTTCAAAATACTTCAATCATTTAGTTACCTGAAAAGTTACCCGGCTATGAAACCCTGCCATACTGCTCTTTGCTGAAAATTACACTACACCTTATTAAACCCTTGCGGGGGTAGGGCGGGGGAAGAAAAAAAAGAGAAAGAAACCTCCTTTAACTAATGCCTGGAATGACTCGCAGCCAAATAGATGACGCTTAAGCAAGTATGGCTAAGTACACTTCACAGTTCATCACGGTATTAGTCATACTTAAAAACCACATATTTTAAATTAGCACTTAATACGTATGTCCACTACACATCTCCAGGGTTAATTTCCTCAAACACAAATTCCCCTGTTCAATTTGTGGCACCGTGTTTTCCACAGTCTCTTGACATGGACGTTAACCCACCAGCTCTCTGTGCAAACCCCATACCTCCCAAGTACCAGCCAGGTTTGTGAGTCAGCACCACACGCTGTAATACTATCGAAGTGAGACAGAGATGGAACTTCAAAGGCTGTCACTTACAAGAAATCTGACAGTAATATTGCCTAAAATAATTTTTCTAGATATAGTGAGAGCAATACGTAGTATCCTAGATTGATATAGCTGTGTATGTTTCAGCATTGAACAGAGCTCAGAACCACAAAGTATCAACTATTTGTTGAATATAAATATTTTTTCTCTACAATATTCAAATATGTGACAGTTCAACATGACAGCCATAGAAAGCAGTTTATGAATAATGCTGAAATATTATTAAAACATGTATCACTGGTACTGTAGTAGCTTTTGTGACTGCAAGTTGCATTCACACTACACTCCATATAAACATCACAAATAAGAAGATTCTTGCCCCAAAGTGATAAAAGCAGTATATTTCAGCTTTTAGGATACATTCTCAAAGCTTCAAGCTATTCTTTATTTCTGTTGATATACCTCGTCTCTGGTTCATTGCAAGATTTCAACTTTCAAATGCCTAAACTTATGACTGACTGCTGAATACATTGTCCTTACCATTATGTTACAGCACGTTACTTTTAGAAATAGATTCATGGTATGACTAAAAGAACAGAGTTTGCTTTTCTATTCTTATTCTCCAGTATACACTCAAAATTCCTTCTCTGAACAGTCACACCAGGCAGCTCACACTAGTGATATCTGTGAAAAGCAAGCACAGAAGGTAAAGGAGCATCAACTATTCAGACTTTTAAAAGCACAACAGTAGTTTTAGAAGTACTTTTATAATACGCAATTAATTCTGCTTACTGACATGTTTTAGATAGCTGCAGTCATGCTTTTAGCTTTTATACTGTCATAGACTACACAAACCTTCTGCAAGTTTATATATTTGGCCGTCAGAGTTTAAAGGTTTGCAATAGTTCCTACTAGTTGTTGTTGGGAAAAGTAGCTGCTGCTAGTTTTCCTTTTTTCTTTTCTTGAATAATTTAACCAAGATTTTCACAATCTAGGTTCTTTTTCATAAACATAACTCCTAAGGACAGCAGTCAATTATTCAGGATACATAGTTACTCTGTCAAAACCTTATTTATCAAAACAGTTTAATCATATTATTTTTGATACAGACAAATTTTACACGAATTGAACTGTTCTGGACCAAGTAACCTATGTAATAAAATAAAACCTACACAGGTTTTATTTGTGGTCACAGGGACCACAAAGCAGAGGACAGACGGGGCATCCAGTTAGTAAACATGACACTATCTATGAAGTTCAACCTGGCCAAGTGCAAGGTCCTGCACCTGGGACATGGCAATCCCAGGCACAAATACAGGTTGGGCAGAGAATGGCTGGAGAGCAGCCCTGAGGAAAAGGATTTGGGAGTGGTCGTGGTTGAGAAGCTCAAGATGAGCCAGCAATGTGCACTGGCAGCCCAGAAAGCCAACCCCATCCTGGGCTGCATCAAGAGAAGGGTGGCCAACACGTCGAGGGAGGGGATTCTACCCCTCTGCTCTGGTGAGACCCCACCTAGAGTGCTGTGTCCAGCTTTGGAGTCCTCAGCACAGGAAGGACATGGACCTGTTGGATGGGTCCAGCAGAGTTCCATGAAGATGCTCAGAGGGATGGAGCACCTCTGCTACGAAGACAGGCTGAGAGAGCTCGGGTTGTTCAGCCTGGAGAAGAGAAGGCTCTGGGGAGACCTTATAATAGCCTTGCAGTAGGAATGAAGGGTAATGGTTTTAATTGAAAAGAGGGGAGATTTAGATTGAATATTAGGAATCAATTCTTCCCTCTGAGAGTGGTGAGAGCCTGGCCCAGGTTGCGGAGAGAAGCTGTGGCTGCCCCATCGCTGGAGGGGTTCAAGGCCAGGCTGGATGGGGCTTGGAGCAACCTGCTCTGGTGGGAGGTGTCCCTGCCCATAGCAGGGAGTAGGAATCTTTAAGGTCCCTTCCAAATCTAACCATTCTATGGTTCTATAACCTACTTCAGCTGGCAATGCTATTTATGATCGTGTCACTGACACATCAGGATTCCTATGTGAGTCACATCACGTACCATCGCTAGGTTGGAAAGGGGTATTATACCTAATATGTTTCATAAGAATAAGGGAATTTATTATAGCAAAAAGCAAAACATGCCACGAAAACCAAAATTCCATATGAGTGACCAGTAGTGATTCAGTGTCAAGCCAGAGGTTCCTGCAGACACTTCACATGTTACAATTTAAATCATCTTTACAAGAACACCCGGTAGCCTCCACACTCCCTTTTGAACATACTACTTTAAAAAAAAAAAAAAAGGCTTAAAATTTTTCAGAGTCCCTTTCCCTTCTTGCCCTGCCAGTGTGTTTGGCATGATTTCTTCTTCAGTTAGGGATTAGTTTTCAGTGATACATTTTTTCTCTTTGAACTCAAAAGCAGAGGGGAAACAGAAGTCATGGTCTACAGCTTTTTTCAGAGGTTCTGTCTCTGAGACCTTAAAAAAAGGGACAAGAGAACACGGGACCTTCCTTCCTGATGTTTCCTTTCTGCTTCCCAAAGGCAGTTGCTTTGTCGTTAGCCCGTAAAAGTAAGCAATAGGAATAGCAAAATGTAACAAGACTGTAACGTTGCATTATTCTCTTTCCAGGTGCTTTTCTTATTCCCTATATCCTCTTCTTAATCATTGCTGGAATGCCCCTGTTCTATATGGAATTAGCACTGGGACAGTATAACCGAGAAGGGGCTGCCACTGTGTGGAAAATCTGCCCAGTTTTCAAAGGTAAGTGTCCCTCTGCTCCCTTGAATGGCACCATGAGGTGCTACACACTCATGATCACAAACAAAGTAAAGGTCTCTCATCTTCCCACAGGCAGCATGATATTTGCTGACCTTTCCCCAATCCTTGAAGTCAGAAGTCTTTTTTGTTATCACAGGTGGAGCACAAAATGGGAAAAGTCACAGGAATCGTCTTTGGGGTGCTGGCTGAGTAGTGCAACAGAGACCAACGAGCAGGAGGGGTTCAGCCCCATCCTGCCTTCCCCCTGCGTTGTGGGGAATGGGAGGAACTGGGTGTCTCCAGGTGGAGGGAGGGGCTGGAAGTGAAAACATTTGGAAATTCCAGGTCCCATCCAAGTCAGGTCAGCCCCATCTCCCCCGGCGACTTAAATAATCACCGACTCCACTCCATTCATTGTGTGGAGCTTTCTCTGCAGCATCAGGGTACCACAGGGGCTGGACCACTAAGGTGGAGTTATGAAGGCTGCACTTCAGCCACTAGACTTGTAACATCACGAGCCTTACCTGGGGCTCTGTGCCTCAGCCTTCCTGCCTATGAAATGGGAACAATGATTTGGGTAGACTTTGCCAAATTCTTTTCAGATGCAGCAATGAAAAGCGCTCAGTAGAACCTTACTGAGTGTTTTCCACCAGGGTTAACTCTCCAGCGACACTGGATAAAAGGCTGTGGAGCGTTGTCTTGGGCACGGAGTTGCAATCATTCTGCAAGGGAGAAATAGCTGAGGTTAAGGTGTCTAGATACTGATCGGGGTGTTTGGCATTAATCAGGGATAAAGGGACCTCCCTGGGTGAAAGAAACCATGTACATGAAACAAATATTTAAGGAGTCTCAAGAATTTTCTTGAGCGTTGCTTACCAGCAAAAGTGGTAAGTTCCTATATATCTATACCAGATTGTTTCTAAAATTTTATGTAAAAGCCTCTTGAACACAAAGCTATTTGAAGTGAAACCAGTCAAGCTCAGCTGATCTTAGAAGCTTAAAATTCAGATCGTGTTCATCCCGTCACTGACAAAAGCTGAGGTGCTGAACAATAGCAATCCAAACTCGGTGGATACAGTGCTTGGATATAGGTTACACTGAGTAAATGTTAGATGCCTTTCTCAAAATACAACTTCCCTCTTTAAAGAACTGCAGAATAGGAAAACTGTAGGGTTTGGTTTTTTTTTTCTTATTAGTCAAACCTAAAACTCACAGCAAAATTAGAGATAAAAAAAAAAATTAAATAAGTGAGGTAATATGTGCCCCAAAATTTTAAAATTAATTCATGTAGATTTACCTAGCCCTTCTATAATCCCTTTATGGGAGACAAAATTCATCTCAGCACCCTGGAACCTGAAGACCCTTTGGCTCAATCAAAATTCCTGTTGGTATCAGTTAATACCTTTGAATGGCAATAAGGATTTTGAAAACCTAACTGCAAAAATTAGACCTTAAGGATCTCAAAGTATTTTAGCCAAATACCACTGTGTTCTATCTGTTGACTTCAGGATTGAAAAGATGATGAGAAAGGAAAATAGAACTTATTTCATGTATAGTCTTGTTGACATTCCAGCTGTGTTTTTAAGCTGACATTTTCAAGGTGGACTAAACATACATCAGTGTTGATTTTTAAGCGTTCTTATTGCTAGGATATAGAATAGCATAAGTTATTTGACTCTCAAAAAGTAATAAGCATTGTGTAGCATTTGCACCTCAGCACTAGTATAAACTCAGTACTTCTAAAGATTTGACCAAATCTTCTGATTACATACAAACACATTTTTCTGGATTGATTTAAGGTGTTTCTGGGATAACTCAAATCTCTCACTTAAAAGAAAAGTACATAGTCTACACCGATTTATAACAGCTGCTCTAAATGAACAGCACTATAGTACTAATTTTAGCTACAAATATTATTGCTATGAACTCTGAGGACTCTGCTTCTAATGAGATGCTCTCATAATGCGTGCAATTAAAAATATACCCTGTAACCTTTGAAACAGTCTGTTTCCATCTCTGCATTTTCCAGGGTCTATTTTAGGGTGTGGGTGGTACAGCGCGTCTTTTAAGAAAAACTAGACCTAGAAAGAGAAAACAAATTAATTCCTGAACATTCTTATGATTTCAGAGGAGTGACATTTAAGATACATTTGATCCAGTATTTTTAAATCTTAATATTAGATATTAAGATTTAAATGTCCTCCTGAATTGGAGAAATTTTTGGAAATTATGCAATTATAGGCCAACATATATTATTTTTACTTTATATTTTAACATTCACATTAAGAATTGGCCCTTTGGGTCGTTCCCCCCTCCACTCCATTCTAGCGATCATAATGTATCACTAGAGGGTTAATGTACTGGATTGATTTAAACACCAAGGATTTGAATATACAGTTTTATCTTTAGTTTCACAATCTTTTCCCCAATGTCAGAAATGAGCAAACTGGTCTATGTATTGAAAGCCTCCTGAAGAGCAAAGTGTAACTTTGGCATATATAACCTTGGCAGTCTTTGAACTGCCAACTCCGTCAGCATCTGTTCCTTATGCAAATTTTAAACCAAGGATTTTAAACTTTAAACTCAAAGTGTGTGCTACTTCCTTTCTTTAGCAAGAAATATGAAAGCCCAATGGTCTCCAACTGCTAGGCCTCCCACGCAGTGTCTCCAAAAATCTAAACTGGGGAAAATGAGAAATAAAGGTTTACACTTAGGTAATAGTCATAGAACAGCTTGGTGTCTACCTGTGATGTGTCATACATACAGCTTTGGGGCAGGATTCAGAGAACAAAGCTGCACACAAAGGAAGAAGGATATTGGCCAAAGTAAAGCAACAATTCTGGCAACAATCTCTCATTCTGCTCTGACATTAGTATCAAAGCTTCCTCACAAGCCATTGTAAAATATCCATTTTCATGAGGAGAACATGTGCTCTTTGGGGCTGTCTCACTAAAGGGACCCTCTAAGCACATTTCACAGTATGCAAAAATACAAAGAAATGTTCAAAGTCAAAAGAGAATGCTTGCAGTGGGGATTCTGTAATCTTGGCCACATAATAAAAAGGTTTGAAGGTCCACACATAGTTTAGCCCCAAGCTTATATTCACCAAGATTTACTGGCATGCCCAAGAACCACTTGGAGCCCCTCAGTGGAACAGCAGAGATTGTTTCATGCGTGTGTTGGAGCTAGTCACACGCTGATGGAAGCCAATCTGGAGAGTAACAATGGTAAAGAAACAGGAGAGGGAGCAGTGTCTGTTCCAGACTAGCTCAGGGTGGGAATGTGAGGCATAGGGAGACTTCACTTAAGTCTCGAGCTTTACTTTTCCAAGGAAAGTTGCCAAGGACTCTGACATTATGAAGAAGAAGTGAGTTTCACTCCTAACATGGGCTTGCAATCTTCTGCATTGGAAGCAAATCAGCAACAGAGTTGTACAAGAGCAAATTTCGACATTGCACTGCTTAATTTCTTTTTCTGGCAAACGACTGGATTTCCTCAAAGCCAGACATTTTCCAAAATCATTACTGTAATTGTTTATTTTAAGGTCAGAGACACTGTGTCCACATGCACGTTTGTAAATGTCAAAATTCCTTTTATTGGTGTGAAGATCTGAAATGAATTTGCAACCACATATGTCTCAGTTTAACTACAGTGTTTGCATATACTGCTGCATGTAAAACGCAATGTATAATCTAGTTTTCCTTTGTCTTTAGGTGTAGGCTATGCAGTGATACTCATAGCTCTTTACGTGGGTTTCTACTACAACGTTATCATAGCTTGGTCTCTGTATTATCTATTTTCATCATTCACATTTGAGCTCCCCTGGACAAACTGCGACAACAGTTGGAACAGCCCAAACTGTACAGATCCCAAACTCTTCAATGCATCAGTGCTTGGCAACGGTACCAAATACTCAAAGTACAAGCTCACCCCTGCAGCTGAATTTTATGAGTAAGTGTTGACTTGACTTTGTTATTTATTTGAAATTGTATGTCTTAAGAGTGTTTCCTCTGGAAGGCAAAAAAGCTCAGCATCCAGCCTCCAGAATAAGCATCAGAAGACTAAGGTTGAAATGCAGTTGGAATGTTGATCTGCGTGTATTAATGTATTCCCGTGTGATTAAGACTCTTCCCTCTGCGAGCTTTGGTTTCTCTTATACAAATGCAATATTTGCCACTCAGCAAAATGGAATTGGACAAAAGATACAGATGGTCCCCAATGCACCTCTTTTCCTTGCACCAACTTTGCCAGGGCAAGGAAACACAGCAATGTTCTGACAAAGGCGACTGCCTGCCAAATGAGCTGACTCTTAAGGCTTTAAAACAATCATTCGTTCAACAGACTTGGCCCATTTCTCAACTTGCAAAATATCTCAGAACAGACCTCTGTTTGCTCAGCTGCTTCAGTAGGTCAATGGAATGAGAGGAAGCAGGAGAAGAGCACCACAGTTGTAGAAAGACGGGCTTTTTCCAATTCCTAAGCAAAAGAGCGTTCTGCAATATGGGCCAAGACAGACAAAGGCACCCTCGAATCAAACACTTGGACTCACAACCAAAAAAGTCTATAAATTAAACTGAGCTATAAAACAAAGATATCAATCTGTGTATAAATAATTACATTATGGACCTCCAGGGGAAAATGGAATTTGATTAGGATAAAGAAAGGAGGATGGGGCATCAGGCTAATTGAATCAGCTGTTGAATTAATCTGAATACTCAATTAATATTTCTGTGCTGGGAATAGAAGGCTATCAGGGCACACACCTGCTGAGCAGCGAGTCCAACCCTGTAGAAACAAAGGGACATGACTCACAAATAACCTAGTGTGTGTTACAGCATGCCTGGCTACAGTAGAGATCCTGAGATCTGTGTTTATAGCTCTGGAACATTTGTGCTCTATTTCTGCTCTGAAGGCAGCCCAGTGAAAGATCAGTAGTGAAACACAAACCATTGGCAGGGGTTTGGGTAAACTAAACTTGGTGCTTTGAAAACAATAAGGGGACTTGAGTTCAAAGGAACTCACTACAATGGCAAGTAATGACAGCTAGGAAATCTACTGCCTCTTCAAAGACAATATATGATGTGTTCAAAACTCAAATGTAAAGATAGATCCCATATAGCAAAAGGCTATAGCATGTAGTCAGTTAAAAAATTTGACTTTGGAGTGAACTGTAAGTCATATATTCAGCATCTTCAAACAAAGAACTGCATTATTACAGGATTTTAATTTGAACAGCATTTTAAAAAAGGTTTTCCTTACAATATATTTCTTGTGCTTAAGCCTTTGTAAAGCAAAATGCAATCCCTATATTCTTGCTTTGCTCCTTTAAAATGGTTCAATGCGTTTTCTATCATCACATCATGCTTGGGGTATGATTTTGACTTTGTAGTGGGTGAGACTGTGGTAGAATCTATTCACAATGTTTTGATTTAGTTCTACTAATCTGGGCAACAGCTCAATTTGTGATTCTGTCTGTACATTGAAATTTGAAATATTAAAATTCTTTCTTCACCATGAAATAGATTCAAGGTGCAGTGTTCAGAAGGTAAGAATAAAAAGGGAATTTGACATTTCATTATGCTTTGATCCCTGAATTTGGGGGCCATAATTAAGTCCCTAGGCTTTGTACTTATTAGCAACTAGATTATATTGCAAAAATGAGAATAACCCCTCAAGTAACACAATCTGTAACATCTGCTTCCCCAGATGTAAAAATAGGGAATCACAAGGGGCATTATGTTCACTTATCCAGTATTTAGATTAGCTCATCAAGCCCAGCTGTACAAGCCCAGCTCAGGTGTGGACCCAAACTTGTACAAGGTTTTAGTGTATTCAGGTCCAACCTAATGAAGACAGCCCAATTCATTCCCACAGTCTTTTTACAATGGAGAGAGCTGAATCTTCTGATTAAAAAGTTTCACATTATACAGGATCAGGAAGTGGAAGTGATAATGTAATATTAAATTTGCATCAATAGTGGGTTTACAAAATTATGCACCATTCTTGGATGCAGTATGTTAAGTAATATTTCAAGTAAGGATCTTGACTGGCTACATACCCTCTGAAAACCCCTTCAAGGAAAGGCTGAATATTCCTTTAATAGTGTGTGTCCTTATACCATATTGCACTACTGCTTGAAGGATTGCTGAACTTGACCCAAGTGGTTGTGTAGGAATCACACCTGATTCTTCCTGGTAGATAGTCACTAGTCACTTCATAATAAACAAATCTTTGCCAGAGGAGAACTATAGTTCCTGACAGAATAGCTTGTGTCAGGTCAGTCTGTTCCTTAAAACCAGAAATCCTAATTTATCAACTGCATAGCTAATTTATCCATCCTCAGTAATACTGCAGATGAATAAGGATTTTTAAGTAACAGCATCACAAAGATACTGGTTTACAAATTCTGTAATCATGAGTACTTTCTTAACACTTGTACTGCTATCCAGTGGCGTAAGATATTAGCAATAAAAGAAACAATTACTTTTCTGGCAATAGATTTAATATGACAGATTTCAGTTTTTGAGTTTTGATCAGTTATATAGAGAAACAAGGAAATAAAGCAGCTACTTTTATACCAGAGGGAAATCAAACTATGCCACTCAAATTTCAGTGGGATACCTATGGAAGCCCAGCCTCTGCACTAACACAAAAAGGTATGAAAATGAGCATTATTAAAAGAGGGACTTGAAAACAGCAATAGCACTGGTACCCACTGGAAAAGTATCAAAGAAAGGGAGTGATTTTGTCAGTGCAAGTGAAAATATTTTCACTGTTCTCCTCAGTGCTAGCAAGGCTTACGGGAGACTATCCAGTTCGGAGTATTTGTGGACATGTTTCCAAACACAGTAACTGGCGTAGCAAGAACTTGCTGCTCGGTGTTACTGGGATGCATTGCTCATGGAAAACTAGTTCAGGATGCTAAATGTGCCCAAGCACTTCAGTCTTCAGCGTCAAGACTACCTGGGAAGTGGTACAGCTTGAACTTGATTCTCTAAGTTGTATATTTACATAAAGAACCTAAGTACATTTTTGCCCTGTGGTGGGCAGGCTGAACTGCATTTGAAATTTTGGCAGCAGCAGCAAGGCCTTTCTCAGTGGAACATCTCCACCTGCACACATGGCCCAAGGCAGAGCCTGTAAAGGCATCTCACACAACTAAACACCCACTTATTTGTGCTCACCTGTTTCTCATCCAATGTCCTCTCCAACACAGTACTGATAGTATCGCTGCTGGTGTTTTATGCATTGCTTCCTATAGGGGAAATGTTTGTTCATCCCAAACTCTCCCATCTAAGCATTAATCCTTGGCAAGATTACAAACTTAACCTCACTGTGTAAAGCACCCAGCATTACACCAAGTGTCAGACCACGGAGTGAGCATTCGTTTGTCAGCATCCTCTATTTGTGGAACAGGGAATGCCTGTTCCTGTGGCTGACTTTCTTCTGACAATTCTGTGTTCTCCTTCCATGCAGGTTTTCTGAAATCAGTAAAGTTCAACAGCCTCTTGGGAGAAGCTGGCGTTCTTCTCTCCTGACTCTCCTGCCTCGGGCAGTGGGTGGCCCATTGAGAACACTGCCCCATTTCACTGCCTGATTAAGGGCCGGGGTGGTTGGGAGCACAGGGTGGGGTGGTTGGGCTCAGACTGATTTCCATGAATCCTCAAACAAACTTTTTTCAGGAGTTCGGTATTCATTAGATTCACAGAGGGGTGAAATTCAAGAGTTTCCATTCTCTCTGCAAATCTCAATATAATGGGTTTAAGAGCAGATTTTGAAAATCTCTTTTTTGCAGAAGAGACTTAAATTGAGACTTTTTGCTGCACAGATTTGAATGTGCTCAGGTGTGGGATAAATAGCAGCGGAGGTTAGAATTATTAAGTTCACAGGAGAATTAAGCTGGGTAAAGACTTCAGTGAGTTGAGATCAACATTTAATTTTTTTGTGTCTGTGTGGTTTTTCTGGGTTTTGTGGGGTTTTTTCTCTGTTTTGTTTTGGGTTGTGGGTGTGGTTTTGTGTTTGTTTGGGTGTTTTTTTGGTTTTTTTGGTTTTGTTTTTGTTGGGTTTTTTGGTTTTTGATCTTTTTTTTTAATGTGGTTGGACTCAATGATCTCAAAGGTCCCTTCCAACCACTAAGATTCTGTGATTCTGTGATTCTCAGTCGATCAAGAGTGGCCACATATAATTTCAGGACTATCACGATTCAAAAAGAAATACCATTTCATTCAGTACAAATAATTTTTATATGTCAGCCAGGGTGACACTGGTAAATTATCTTTCTGTAAGTGATTCCCAAAATCTAGCTTGAAGTCCATCACACAGGTCCATTCTCCAACACAAGGGGGAGCTGAAATATCTTGAGAAACAGAAGACCCAGACAGCTAAGATGTTTGCAGAAGACAACGCAGTGTCCATGGGAGCTGGAGTGAGTACATCCAGCTGACCCCTTGGCACACCTCTGCAGCCTGCCCAGCTCTCCCGGGGCAGGGAGAGGTATCTGCTGCACCTTGGATGGCTCAGCACCACTCTCCTATGTGCTTGGCAGTGGAAGAGCACTCTCCTGGAGCCAGGCTATCCTTCTGTGTTGCAGCGATGCAGTAGGAGACCCTTATGAAGCACCCAGAGGCACCCAGACAGCTCAAGCCACAGCTGTTCATGTGGCAGAGCTGGGTCAGAGCCAGGCTAATCTGTACCTGAAGTAAAAATACCATGAACCTGGCAAACTCTATGCAAAAAGAACTCTGTCCACATCTGCTTAATGCAGATAGCCTAAGCTTCCACAGATTAAAGAACCAACCATATTATTTTACACTCCAAAGGTAACTGGCAGCAATGACAACTGAACTATGGCTGCCCAAATATGTAAAACACAAGAGACGCGTGTAGGAGAGCCTTGTAATTGAGCACAAGTATCATGCTTCAAATTGCTCTCTGAATTGAGTATGTAATTTAATTTCTATAGATTGCATACTGTATACACAAAGAGTCCTTGTAGCATCTTCAATTTGCATTAATTTTTACATTATAAAAAATTCCCTAACAGGGAATAGGGCTCAAGAGGCCAGGACTATGGCTATTTATATCTTAGCCAATTTGCTGATACTTACTTTATGCAAGCCATTTGGGTTTGACACCATAAAAGTGACTACTATCAGAAGTACTGGAAAGTTCTTAGAAGTGCTTAAGTTTTTAGAAGTACTGACATTTTCTGACATTTTTGGCAATTTCATTACATTTTTGCAATCTGAACAAAGCTGAGACAACACATCTAAAAATTGGTTAGATGAATGGTACCTTTATATTGATCACATAAAATATAGCCAAATTAACTTTAGCCTTTAATAAAAAGAGAAAGAGCCTTTAAGAGCTGTGTGATCATATTCAAATTGAAACCTAAAATGTTGGGATTGGAAAAATGAGGCCTACTCCAAGACCTTTAATTGATCTGTTTGCACAAAACCTTCTAAATTTCAAAATACAAAACCTTCTAAATTTCAAAATACAATCATGTAAATTTGCCTAGGGATGAATAATACAAAAGGCTTCTTAGAAAGAGTCGGTCTGGTAAAAAAGTCTAGAATTCTACACCTAAAACTCTTACCTCCCATATTCTGGCTATGGATTAAATGTTTTAGAGTGAACAAGATACAGAATATTTTTCAGATCATGACCCTTGGCATTTCTTCTTCCTTTGACTTCGTTCCCTGTTTATACTCAAATACTCACCACTTCCATAAAGAGTATGTTCTGAATTGCTCAGAGTGGAGACAAAGCAATAGTTTATAATAATCCTTATTTTATAGTTGGGAGCACTAAGACACAGAGAAGAATTTATTGCTTTCAGCAATACCTATTATTAGAACTATGACTGCAGCCTTAATTTAGTGAGTCCCACCGAGCAGCTGCCCACCTCCTCCATAATAATTTGTCTTTTGCAGTGTTTATGTGTGAATACCAAACAGCTGGGCTTCCTGTTGGATCTTCATGATCTGACATCAAACTAAAGGGGACCCAAGTGCCACACAAAGACAGAACAGAAGGCAGTGGTACCAGCAAACAAGCTGATTTCAACACAGCTGAACTATTTCCCTTTAGGTGAATGCAGTGTGGAAATAAGGCCAGAATTGGTGCCAGAGCGAGTAGGTGACCTGGGGAGTCTTCCCAGCAGAGAGCACAGGGAAGGAGATGACCAGAAGAAATTTCGCAAAGAATGAAACCCTAATGTCTGAATGCAGCTTCAAATCCGAAATGCCTCCACATTCCTGCTGCTTGTGCAGATAGGCAGAAAGACCCTTGGGACCCATATTTGCAGAGATGTACAGTCTCAAATTCATTGCAAACATAATTTATACTCCCTTATGTGGAACGTAGTTTTAGCATAAATCAGGCTCCTTTACACCAATCCCTCATTAAAAATCAGTTAATTTGTTATATCTAGTGCATTTTCTTTTATTCTTGGTCCTGTACTAACTAAATATTGCTAGAGGTCTGACTAGAATATCAGAAAGCTTAAACAATTTATGAGCTCTTCTTGTATTTTGCCCAGCAAAATATAATAGGTCCTCGTTCTACTTTCTGTCAGCTCCATCTGTTAATGTTTATTCTCAGTCTTTCCCCCATAACATTTTCTTCTCCTTTTTGAATGTATTTCTCATCTACTTTCATACTGTTCTCAACAACAACAATCTGCAGGCAAAATACTAATTCTAGTTGTCTTACTGCATCTGATTTTTCCTGTCTCTTTGACTGAGTCTTGCAAATTATGAGAGTTTATTTTGTTAGCAGAATTAGGCAAATATCTCTATACAACAGCAGTTACCTTCAGAAGCTTTTGCTCAAGACATTCTCAGTAGCTTTGGGCATAACTTAAGACAAGTCGACAGACAGCAGAGGCTGATATTAATTGGTACTGTTTTTCCTCTGGTTTACAGAATCACAGAATGATATGGGGTTGGAAGGGACCTCTGGAGATGACCCCTTCCAAAGCAGGTCCACCCAGAGCAGGTCCCACAGGAACGTGTCCAGGCGAGGTTTGAATGTCTCCAGAGAAGGAGATTCTACCACCTCCCTGGGCAGCCTCTTCCAGGGCTCTGCCACCCTCAAAGTAAAAAAGTCCCTCCTCATGTTTAGGTGGAACTTGTTCTATTCAAGTTTGTGCCCATTTCATCTTGTCCTGTCACTGGACACCACTGGAAAAAGACTGGCCCCATCCTCCTGACACCCACCCTTTAAGTATTTACAGGCATTGATCAGATCTCTCCTCAGCCTTCTCTTCTCCAGGCTAAAAAGACCCAAGTCCCTCAGTGTCTCCTCCTAAGAGAGATGTTCTAGTTCCCCCATCATCTTTGTAGGCCTTGCTGCACCAACTCCAACAGTTCCCTGTCCTCCTTGAACTAGGGAATCCAGAACTGTACACAGTTCCCTGGCTTAGGGATTTAAAAGAGATCAGTTTATGCCATTTTGTTCATGACTTGTACATGTCTTTATAGTATTGGGAAATGGGAATATCCTGTAGCCAGTGAAGGCAACCACAATTCAGGATTGGATGTTGGCCACATTGCTTTATTCTGATGTACTATCAAAAGGCTGAAAATTCAGGTGTTTTGACCTCAGAGCTTCTTGAATAGGGAATCTTACAGTATCTCTTACTTCACATTTTCCTTTTTGTGACCAGTGTAAGGGAAGTGACTGATGTTTTTAACCTAAATCACAGTTTAGTGCTAGATCTTTTATACTTTATGGTGCTGCTGGAACAGAAGTACAGCTTCTATTAGGTAAACATTCCAGAAGTAATTCCTAGCAACCCTCAAAAAGGGCATATTTTGGAAAACTTCTATGACTTACTTTCAGAGGTCAGAAAGAAAAAACAAACAAACAAAACAATAAAAAAAAAAAAGGAAAAGGAAACAGAATCAAAACCCACCAGAATTATAGCTCAGAAACAGCAGCTGTCTAGGAAGATTTCCTTGCCTCGCTGCCCAGTTACACAGCTGTTTTGACTGGTTGCAAAAGTATTTTGATCTTCCTATTTTATGATCCCTTATCCTGATTAAGGGAGCAGAGCTCTTGGAATGGAGATTCTCCTGAAAATCCTGGGAATCCCACATTTGAAATGGCAGTTCTGGCAAGTGTCCCAAGCAGTAAGACACATTGCTAGCTGTTTCTTGGAAAGCAAGCACACAAGGAAACAGGCTTCTTTACAAATCCAGAAAAAATTTGGGCAAGAAGAATAGAAAGTTAAATGGGCACAAAGAATACAAATTCCAATTCAGTTTTTCTGAGTAGACATCTACATATCATAATCCAAACAACTTTCTTTCCAACATTCAGCTCTGATAGCGAGAGTGTAACTGTGTAACACAGGTTGCCAAAACCCTCCCAACGTCTTGGACAAATATTCTGATCAGGAGCCTTCGAAGCTTTTCCCAGCTATACTTTTCACTGTCCAAGCTGGTAAGTTTAGAATGGAATCAGGAATCCCTGCCCAGGATTCTCTTCCACCTGTGGATCCTCTGGCAAATTATACTTCATTAGCAGAAATACAAGTTTTCATTGACACTCTAAGCAGAAGTGGAATGAGAACTACATATTTATTTATATTTAAATAAAGATAATGGTGGTTTAGATGAGATATCAAGAAGTCTGCCTCTAAGTTTGGCCGTTTCCATGAGTAACAGCTATATGGTTCTATAATAAGAGTTAAACTCACCTCATACTTTCTAAATAGGGACATTCTTGAATATACGCCACAAACACATGGTCACTAACCTTTTAATGCTTCACTTGTTATTAGCCTTACAATGCAACAGAAATATATCAGCTGCTTAATTTAGGAAGATGTTCTCTACAAGGATCTTTTATCCAACGTGGGATAAAGCATTGAAACAAGTTAAAAAATACAGCATTTGTTATTAAACATAAGAAACTACAGAAGCAGAACTGTTACAGCTCTTAGCTGATCATATCTTGATGCTCCAGGGATCAAAAGGGAATTGTATGCAAGTCTTTCATATTACTAGATGGATTGTTCTACTGGGCCTTGATTTTCCCATCATGTTTCTACAGTTTAAGTAGTACAGAGACATTTTTCAGTTGTCCCCATTGAAGTTGACACAGATTTGCCCTATGGTGGAAATTATGCAACTATCTCACTCATCTCTGACTTGGTAGGACAAGTGTGGAAGTTAATTCTGAAGCACCATCTATCTAGTAAGAGATCGTATGCAGACAGCCAATAAGGTTGGAATTATCCTCCTCAGGCTTTAGTTTCTACACGTCTGCAGTCACGCAGGGAAAATCACTCAGTGCTTCAGCTTCTCTAAAATGTAATTATCTTCATAAAACATGTTAAGCTCCTCCAGTGAAAGGGGCTTCTTTGATTTGATTTGATTGTACTATCACAGTGCTAAGAGAAGACAAAACAGATCAACTTCATATTTTACCCAAGCAGTGCATAGCAAATAAAAGGTGATAGGGAAAGGGAGGAGACAAGGAAGGTCATGACCATTTCACCTGGATGGTAACCAAAACACTAAGAAATTGAATCCCTGAGCCAGCATTCTGTAGATCTATATCAGACCCAGGAGTTAGCTCTGCAGTTCTCCTCTAGTGCAGGCCTCCAGCCACAATCCCATTCCTCTTTGCAAATACAGCTTTCAGTAAAGCAAAGTATTTCTGCAGAAACAGATTTGAAAAAGCAGCAAGACACTTCAGTAGCATAGAATTGAGTTAAAGCAAGGGAGATCCACTAAAATTTCTCCCATATCCCTGTGCCTGTTGCACACAATGTGTTTCGACAGCTCTAACTGTAGATATCACCAGTCATGGGGACAAACACTCTTTTCTACACTTCAGGCCATTTCACTGTGAATGTCTCAAAAGAATTAGCATGCCCTGGTAAACAACAGAATTTCCTCTGTTATCGCTACACTGTCTCAGAGAACAACACAAAACACTATATCCAATTAACATTTTCCAGCTGTTACTTTTCCTATCCAGCTACCTTTTTGCAGCATCACAATAGACTATTCAAGAGGATATTGAAAGTAACTTTGGAACTGACCAAGTTGCAGGGAGCGACCTGTTCACTTATCTAGAATCACAAAATAATTTAGGCCGAATGAGGTCTCTAAAGGTCATCTAATACAACTCCTTACCCAAAGCAAGACTAAGTTCAGAAGTAAATCAGTCTGCTCTAGAGGCCTTCACTATCTGAGTTTTAAAATCTGCAAGGATGGAGATTCTCTGGGCTTCTGTTCAATATTCAAGCAAGAATCAATGAATGACACTTCCAAAATCCCCAAACACTTCCAGTGAAGGAGAGAAGAGAGTGCTATCATTACTGCAGTATGGTGCTAAACAGACACTGATGGACCAGTGAGAACATAAAGGCATGCTGGGAAAAAGGACAATACACAGCTTCACAAAACAGATTTCACTAACTGCCAGTGATATCAGTAGGGCAGCTACTGCTGTAGCATCCATTTCTTCTGCCCACAGGATGAGATTTGCAAAACCTTTTTTCCCCCAGTGACTTGGCTTTGTTTCTGTGTATCTGGTATGTAGGCGAGGAGTTCTGCACCTGCATGAAAGCCGTGGAATTCATGACCTTGGCTTGCCTCGCTGGCAACTTTCCCTCTGCCTCTTGGTGGTGGTAATCATTCTTTTCTTTAGTCTGTGGAAAGGCGTGAAGACTTCAGGAAAGGTAGAGCTAATATTATGCTTCTATCTCAACTACTTTCTTTGTCTCCTTTAAGTCTCCTAATTTTAGAAAGCAAGAAACTAAATCACTGCTTCTGAGTGATTCACAGGGACCAAACCATGTGAGAGGCCTTCATATATGTACGGTGGAAATACACAATCCAGATTCAGCTTTTATTTTATTTAGAGGTTTTGCTTTTGTGATGTTCCAATTGGAAATTTTATTAGCATATTACTTTCAATTCACCATTAGTGATCTCGTCAAGAAAATAGTTTGAAAGACTTTGAATTGTCTTAAATGTGCCCCCTATCCTTAGTAATTGTACTAATGTTTCAATGGTTTAAGATGCTTTGGGTTTATTACATAAAATGCCATGATAAGAAGAATATCTGATGAAAGTAATTTGAAAGTAATTTGACATTCCTTAGAAAACACTTCAACAGAAATTCTAGGATTGGATACAGCCCTGAGGGCTTTTTGTACACTTTCATAAAAGCATCACCTAAGTTCAGGCAATGACTGCACTTGTTCAGTAAACAAGTATACAGCTAATCAGCAGCCCCACATACACTGGAATGTATAAGCACCCCAAGTCTTGTGTTCAAAACTGTCTCCTACCAGTATCTGTAAACATACATATGTAAAGACTCACAGTAGATAGCAGCATTTCCCTCTGAGACATCAGCTTCTACACCAAGCTGAATGGACAAAACCAAAAAGGTGCCTGCTGTATTTTTTCACACAATCTTCAATCTTCCATAACAGCTAATTAACCTTTGGGATCTCTATTGTCTGCAGGTTGTGTGGATAACAGCCACTTTGCCTTACGTTGTGCTATTTGTCTTGTTAATACATGGAATAACCCTGCCTGGTGCATACAATGGAATAAATGCATACCTGCACATAGATTTCAGAAGATTAAAAGAAGCCACAGTAAGTGTACTCTTCCACTCTCATTCCCTTGTTATTAATAAACTGAAAATACTAGAGCTAATTTCTGAATTAATATAGCCACACTTGTGCTTCTGCATAAGGGCTAGTCTACTCTCCTGATAGTCTAACTTTTCAACAGCATCCATAACAGGACTATCTCAGCCTGAACCCAAACTGTTCTTACCACGCAAAAAAAAACCTGCACAAGGGCAGATTCAGATGTGGCAGTCCCTCAAAAGCCCATGCTTTGACTGTGCACCCTGTAAACTGCGGTATCCTCTATACATTAAAATTGAGTCATGCAAAAATTTAGTTCTCAAAATGCTAAGAATTCCCTCAACAAGAAAATTTTGCTTTTTGAATCACTAGGTTAAACATTAACCTGGTAAATAAAAATAACAGCCTATGAAAACCTTGCTAAACTTACAAAGTTGGGAAGAACTCACCTAATTGTGTCCTTCAAACAAAAGAGATTTTCAATGTATGATGTTCTTATCTTACTATTGAATGTAATGTGCATTTGCCCGGATGAACAACTTTGCAAGAGGTTCTGATTAAATATATCCAAACCAACTCAATCTGTGGAGTATCTTAGAACTTATAATTATTTCATTCATTGTAAAGCAAGATTTAGAAGTATAGTCGCTAACTCCTTAAATGCCCAGCATTTCAGATCTATGAAGAACAATGATCTGGTGACTACAGATAGATCTTACCACTATGCTATTCTAAAAACATCATGAATCATTGATAAAACAGTGGTATCTTTGTGGATGGGTCACAAGGCCATTCAAACAGTTGCAAAACTCAAAAGCGAGGACATAGTTCTAATAGAAGTTAATAAACTGTCTTGAAAATTTGCAGCTTTCAGAGATGTTCATAGTTTGTACATTTCCTATCTTGATTTATTCTGAATTTAAAAGGCAGACAAAGACCTCGAGTGTTAGAATACAGATGTATTTTATACAATCCTAGCAAAACAATACCCCCTTGGTTTTCTAATAATAAATTTGGAATTTGTCATCAACAACAGAAGTTACCACCAGAATCCAAACTATCTTACTCCATTTCAGAATAGTCAAATTGAGCTTCAAATGTGTGGCTTTGAGCCACCTTTGTCACGGAGGCAGTAACCACCTCAGCAGTTCATGTTTATGCATATACATAAATACAAAGATGCAAGGATGAACAAAGGAGGTGCTTAAACTTTTCTTATGTATTTTAAGTGCTGTTTGGGAAAAAAACCCAAACACCCTAAGATCAACTCCATGTCTCTGGAGCTGTGCCAGCTTGCATCAGTACAGAATCTGGGCCCCCATAATCATGGCTGACTTCTGCTTTTAGAAGGATATTCTGTGCCCTGCTCTTGGCTTAATACTTTTGCAGCTGCTATTTGGATGACCCCAAAGTTATTTGATTTGATGACTAAATTTTTCAGACTACAACAAAAAACCTCGCTTTAGAATAATAAGAAGCTAAAGATCATTTATAAGGAGAAGTTTCACAAACTGCCTTGTCATGTCAGTCTTTTTCCCGCTCGGAGACTGGGACACCTGCTGCTGCAATGGGCTTCTGTGCTTCATCTTTGTCCTCAGGCTCTGAAGAATAGATGCCTGCTTCAGTTCTATGTCAACGCATCCCTGAATCTTTCAGATTTATTTTATTATTCTCCCAAATGAACAATCTAACAAAGAAACACTGTAAGTCACAAACAGTAATGACCTACAGAGGGCTCTGCCAATCGTCTTCTAAAAGACCTTAGAGCATCCTGATCAATGTCAAGGTCTGCCTCCTTTTATAGGACCACAGACTGCACAGCCCTGAGCAAACCCCCAGACACATCATTTTCAGGGATATTGAATCCACAAAGGGTATCTTTATAAAAAGGAGAGAAAGATATTCACCTGAGAACATCTTAACTAGACCAATGCCTGTGTTCCCTGCTGAAAGTCCATGAGCTACAAAGCCATAATTCTCATCTCCACTGCATAAATGGATATATGAAAAATCTGTGTAAAACAGCAGCTACACTTCTCTTCTAGTAAAGGAATCTGCATTAAACGCAGAGTTAAATCAGATATGAGGAGACACTTGTGCTTTCAGACACTTTAACAAGTTTCTTGAAGATTATACAATCTGAGGGTGCAGCCAGTGTTTCCTCTCCACACAGCACAGTAATTCTTTAAATCCATGCACAAAAGAAAGAATATGCACAAAAGTTATAATAGCATAAACAACCATGAAGAAAGCTGGAAAGATTGATGACTGCCTCCTATAAAATGTTTAATTTTTTTTTCATTTTTAATGCATATAAAAAAAGTATCCTACCATAAAAATATATTCGAGTATGCATCAATCAGAAGCCACTCAGCCAAAGTAAACAGAGAACTGAGTGTAAACTGCAGAAGAACCAGACCCACCCTCTATTTCATGTTCTGCTTTGTTATAACAAAGGGAATGTTTTGCATTTAATCTTAGTTCTAAAGGAATTTCTGGTTTCTGCTCTTTTTTCCTTTCACCTTGATCTTCTCAATTTGTTTCCTAATGAGCTACTATGAGCCAAAACTCTTACTCAACAGATATTTCACCATATGCAGAACTCCTTTGTCAGCAGGTGCTAACCTCTTATTTGTATCAATAGAACTTAAGCAGATGCTTAACTGTTATTGAATTGTACGAAAGGGGAAGTGTCACGAGTACAACTCCACTGGCAAGACACAAAAGAGCTTGAAAACCGCTAAAAACAAGTGCCTTATGGTGGCAGCCTGTACATTTTGTTATAATTGAAACAAAAATTATTTAAAAAAAAAAAAGTCAGGAACTCCATTAACAACACAAGTTGTGAGAAGTGTTAAAAACCAAGAATAATTATAGGAGGCTTTGCATCCCTCCCTCTGCACTCCTACCCACACAAACACTCCTCAGAGAGTACAACTCTGTTTCTGTTTGATCTCAACCTTTGTGTAGAAATAGAGCACTAAGATGTAATGAGGAATGAGCAAGGAATTAATTTTACAGGACTGTTTTGCTATTCAGTAAAAGAAATCCATGACATCTAAAATCCTGTATAAACTGAAATTTGGGAAAAATCATACCCACCCATCCACTGGTTTGTGATAAACACATCACAGCTTGCTGCTCATATTATCTTTCAAGTAATTAACTCTTGACAGTTCATAAAATTGTTTCTGTACAAATTCAGAGTTCAAGAAATGGTTCACAGTCTTCGGAAGGTAGTAGTTGAAAGTATCTATCATCTAAGTCGAGAAAGAAATAGATCACTAGTGTCAGTGATCCTATCATATCAGTGATCCCATCATGTTAAGATGGGATAAGGTGCTCGCTCTCTTTCCACTGGGCCAAATGTGAAAGCTTAGCATTAAAATCCCAATGCAGATGGAGCTCAGAAGCTGCCTAGGTCTATCAGAAAACTAAATCTGAATAGACAAATTGGATCTGATTCTGTAGAGATGGGTAGAGATGAAATCCAGTGCTTTTTATAGTCTTGAGCACTTGGCGAATTCAATCAAACACTGAAGAGAAACTGAGAAATGTTGACTATTATTCACTCCATTGACTTCATTACCCCTGTGGAAGATGCGTGTTTAAATATTTCTGTGTAACAACTGAATAAGTGAAACCCTTATTAACCAGAGTAGACGTATTCCCTGGTGGACAATTCTTAAAATGACCAAGCTGCATTTAAATTGGAATTTAATTACTATAGCAGGAGTAACTCCATCTCCAACTAAGTAGGAAAGGTGACAGATAACCTGCATGGTTCTGTTGACAGCATGTCACTTGTATTTCAGCTTCTGGAATGAGCAAGCATCGTATAAAGTGTGCTAACAGTCCTGTGAAGAAAGCTCTCTTATGGGAAAGAAAATGTCCTGTAGCTCTTGACCCATTAACTATTTTTAGTTTTCTGGTTGTACATTCCAAACTAACTTGGAACAAGAACTATTGGAAGTGTATTTGTGTCACCCGGGAGAAAAGTCATGTAATCATTTGAGTCCTCAGTAGGAGCTCAGCAGTTGAATCCAAGCCCACGGCGATGGCAGGGTGCGTGCAGCTGAGCACTGCTTCAGCCCATACCCTTTTGGGTTAAGCTGTTCCAGACCATGACTCTGCTCCATGTGGCATCTCCTGGGGGCTGAGAAGCACTAACTCTCCCATAAACATGAACGCTGATTGTTTTTCAAAGACTAGTTGTCTTACACACCCTTGCATTTCCCTGATGTGTCTTTTGGACTGAACTGACGCAGACAATATTGGTGTCATTGTGCAGGTCTGGATTGATGCAGCTACTCAGATATTTTACTCCTTAGGAGCTGGGTTTGGTGTTCTAATTGCGTTTGCCAGTTACAATAAGTTTGATAACAACTGTTACAGGTAAGATAGCCTATTTTTTTATTACTGCTTCAAAATGGTACTGTTTAACTTCAGCAGGCCTAAGTACTAAGCTATCTTTTTGTCTTCAGTCATTTTTTAATGATGGTCAGTCCTGTATGCACATAGCAACCGACCCAAATCTTGGAACACTGACTTCCTTACTGAAATTTTAGCAACAGGAACTTGCCAAGATACCTGCTATACAGCAAAACAGAATGGGATTAGGTTTGGACTTTAGACAGCTGTGTAAACTGTGCTTGTATTTGCCTTTCAAAAGTACCATTAAGAGCAACAGTGAACAGAGGATGAAATCTTATTGGTCCAGAAACTAAAAGCAGAAGGATTCCAGTTTCCAGAAGTGTTTCTGTGCTTTGGGATTATATTTCTGATATTTTATGTTGAGCTCTAATTTAGGATATACACTTCAAATCAAGTCAGTTTGTAAGTGTTTTGCTGAATCACTGCCATGGAAATTCAACCAGAACTCCTCTGCACTTTCTGAGAACTTCCAACATTTACAAGTTTTACTAACATTCCATTTTGGAATGAAAACAAACATCACTTTCAAATTTCTCATGAAATACAAATTCAGAAATTACATGTATATATTATAAATACATTGTGAACTGAAGGATGGCAAAATTCTTAAAGTGAAAGGTACAAGAGAATACATAGATTTGAACTGCCTTAAACAGACTAAAAGCCAAAATTGTGGAATAGCTCTCTGAAGTCAGTGGAGGTTTGTACTTCACCCAGAGTGGCTTCAGGTTGCCAGCTGATTATTTGCAGCAGGTAATATTACCAGGTTTGAGAAGCCTTCAGTTAGAGCACTAGCCATAGCAGTCTTCCAAAATAGCATTTATCATCTTCTGCAAATAATTTTGCATTAATCTCATAGCAGCATTGTTTTACTTCTGTATTTGATCTTACTCTGAAATGGAAAAAATCCACTTAAAACTAAGAAAACACCAGAAGCTATATACAAAATCATATTACTTAGCTGCTAGTTTACTATATTTGTTTGATGTTGCTTCACAAGCCTTGCCTTCCCTGTAAGAGTAATCTGTATTTTCATACATAAACCAAATACTATGGTTTAGTTCTCACCATAAAAGCAAGCTTCCATTCAGTAGCATTTACAATGCTTACAAATATCCTTTCTCTTAGTCAAATAACTCCATAATGTGCTGACATATTTTGTTCAAAATCTTGAAACAGAACAAATTGAAAATAGTGCTGGTTCCAAATAAAGGCCCTGACCCAACACTGTACTGTCCCATGTACACTTCAACACACCTTCCATGGGAGGAACAGTGTCAGTAATGTAATGCAGGGTATCAATACTGAAAATCAGGGGCAGAAAATATGAGAATCTATACTGAAATTATGATCCAGTTTTACATGCAAAAGACTGAGAGCTAGTTCAGCTCAGTTTGTAAGGAGATAAGCATCACATAATCCAGTTATTGACTAAGCAAAATGAAGCATTAGTCACTTGCATAAGAATGTTTGAGAGTTGTGGGAAAGACGAAATACTGTTGCCATCTTATCAGTGACAAATACCTACCAATTTTCTTCTTTAATGACTGGAAAGAATTTGAGTTTATGGGTCCAGTCTGGTTTCTCTTGATCCTGCAGCTTTCCCCCAGGAAAATATTATAAGAATTGCAGGAGATAAATTCTTCAATGTTATCAGAACAAAGTAGTGTAAGGAAGAGGATAAAGTTTGGTGTATGGCAGCTATGGTTTTGGGTAGTGTAACTGATGAACAGAAATCATATTTACTTTCTGCTCATTAAAGCACTGTTTGGGATTACTGATGTTCACAGAACCATGTCCTCTGTTCTAAAGGTCATATGCAGCAAAAGATTACATACAAGACACTGTGCAGATTAGGCAGACATCTAAAGATGTCTGTTCTACTTATCTTCAAGACAGGTTTGGTAATAGCAATTATTAATACCCAGGAGGACTCATATATCTATCATAATACTGTGGCAGAGTGATTAAATAACACAACATCGTACAATCTTTACTGTATTGTGTGCACCGTATAATATTTAACCTTTAAACTAAGTTCTCTATTATATCAATCTGATAAACAAGAGCTGTTTTGTTTTGAGAAAAGCCTAGCCAATTTCGTAGATGAAGGGACCTCATTACAGATTAAGGATGGTTAATTAGCATCCTTACAGATTAAGGATGCTGTCTTAAGATTTCCAGTGCCGTCTGAATTTGTCTACTGAAAATGCACTCCTGGAGTTGTTTGAAAGTGCTCCTGGATACCTGCTCCCATGAACTGATGAATAGTAAGGCTCTTCCACTTCAGACCACTCTCCTGCTGTGCTTCAGCTATCAGCTAGGATGATGACATCACTCTAATATCTTAATATTTAATATAGCTTTGCTGATTTGTGGGGTTTTTTTACAGAACTTAGTTTAAAATCTAAATAGTAAACAGGAGCAGATCATTCCCTAGCATAGTATGCTGATAAGAGCTTTTGATCATCAAGATAATTGCACATTTAGTGTTTTCACAAGAATCTTTCTATCACTATAGGACGATCCCCATCTAGTCCTTAAAGTGCTATTTTTCACTGGGCTGTTCTTCTCTCCATCATTAGGGATGCTTTGCTGACTAGTACCATTAACTGTGTCACAAGCTTCATCTCAGGATTTGCAATTTTCTCCATATTGGGCTACATGGCTCATGAGCACAAAGTTAAAATTGAAGATGTAGCCACTGAAGGTAGGAAGTTAATTCTATATCCGTTTTACCACTTTTTGTCCACCATTTCTTTGCAAATGTGCTTGTACTTGTTTCAAATCAGTGTTTGAAAATCTCATGAAAGTGACCTGAATTAAATTGCTTGGAACCAGAACTCTGTGAGCACATGCCTTGCTGAGAAGTGAACTCTGAATGGTATTGATTCATCTCACCTCTACTGAATAGAGGTTCCCCAACATCCTGCTTCTCACAAGTTCAGCAGGCATTTATCACTGCATGGTATCTTGTGAAAGTGCTCTTCAGTGCCGTGGGTTACTGGTTCGAATGGTTCTGATAGGCTTAGCTGTGGAGTCCTTTCACTGGGATCAGGTCACCCATGATTTCAGTTCCCATCTCTCTCATCACATCTGGGAGCTCTCCTGTGAAACACTGGAGTCCACAGGTCCTTCCCTTTCCCATCGTTGAAAAATAGCTGGGAAGGCTGTGAATCCCGTAAAAGAGTATTAGAAGTGGAAAAGAATGGGACAAATATTTTTTTTAATACATTATTAAAGTATTTTTGATATATTTTTTTTATAATGCAAGTTTTAACAGCTACTCAGAGTGTGATGTGGACAAAAGTCAACTTAGTCAGAATTTAGTTGTAAGAGTCAACTTGGTCAGAATTTGTCTTATTAAAATGAACACTTCTGTGAAGCTAAGGAACATCATTTAGAAATACTTTTTTTGGTCTATTTCTTTTCTATTTCAGGAGCTGGTTTAGTTTTCATTCTGTATCCAGAGGCAATTTCAACTCTTTCAGGATCTACATTTTGGGCTGTGGTATTCTTCATCATGCTCCTTACTCTTGGCATCGACAGTTCTGTGAGTATTTTTCCTTTCAGTCTTTGTATATTCCTTTTACAGTTATATTCTGTAACTGGAGAGGAAATGTAATAAACAGGGGATTTATTACATTTCAAATAAACACTGTACATTCTCTGAACTTGTTTTCACAGTCACAGTCAGCATACCAATAGTATTACTCCTGGCAGTATATTTAAAGGCTCACAATATTTGAGATGTTTAGGAAAAGATCAAGTCTTTTACAAGCCAGCAAATAATTATTCACTGCTGCTTTTTTATAGCTTGCAGAGGGGCTATTCATCACCAATTATTACTACTTAAAGGTATCACCCAACTGCTATGATCTATTACTACTAGGAACCTGTAATAAGATTTTGGAACCTGTAATAAGATTTTGGAACCCAAAAGCACAAACCACAGTAAGTCATTGAGTAGAAGAGAATTTTACATATTCATAATTCATTAATCTGCTCAAGATAAACAATGTCTGAAGGTAGTCTGAGTTTTTTCTACATGCAATGATACAGAATTTCCTGTAAATTTAGTCACAATTTAAAAATCACACCAGAATTTTCATTTTACTACTATCTTACTGTAAAATGTCTAGTATAATTAGTGTATTTTCCCTTTCCATAATGTGACTTTTACTGTACCAATATTCAGGATCACAGAAACTTCAGCCCAGAAAATATCCTAAGGCCCCTGACGATTTTGTACAGCTTTGCTCTTGCCAAACAGGCATCAAGATATGCTGTTATATTTAGCTTAAAGGTTGATTAATTTGTGGGAAAAACAAGCAGGGTCTTTAAGGAATAGTGAACGACAAGCAAGCATTTATCATATTTAGTAGGGAAGGGGTTTCTTACTATTCTAAAGCACAGAAGTCTCTTGCAGTTCCAAGTGTGCAGAACTGATCTAGGAATTTTCTTGTTGGAAATGGTAAAAACCACTGTTCCCATTGCTTACAACTTCAGAAAAATTCATTCATTTTCAAGAAGAAAGGGAAAGAATGAACTGACTTGGTGGAGAGCAAAACTAAGAAAAATAAGGTTACAGCAGGAACTTTTGATAATCGTTGGCAAACAGCTGAATGAGATCTTGTGGAGCAAGATCTGAGCTGTAAAGGTCAAATTCATTCAAGTGTTTCTGAAGTGTTTGGATTTTTGGCTCAGGTTCAATTAATCATAGAATCATAGAATGGATTGGAAGGGACCTTAGAGATCATCGAGTTCCAACCCCCCAGCCCTGGGCAGGGACATCTCCCACCAGACCAAGTTGCTCCAAACCCCATCCAGCTTGGCCTTGAACTCTTCCAGGGATGGGGCAGCCACAACTTCCCTGAGCAACCTGTTCCAGTGCCTCATCACCCTCAATGTAACATCACCCTGACAAAGAGTCCCTCCCCGGCTCTCCTGTAGCCCCTTCAGATATTGAAAGGCTGTTATAAGGTCTCCCCGAAGCCTTCTCTTCTCCAGGCTCAACAACTCCAGCCTGTCCTCACAGGGGAGGTGTTACATCCATCTGATCATCTTTGTTCTGGACCCATTCCAACAGGTCCATGTCCTTCCTGTGTTGAGGACTCCAAAGCTGGACACAGCACTCCAGGTGGGGTCTCGCAAGCACAGAGTAAAGGGGCAGAAGCACCTCCCATGACCTGCTGGCCACACTTCTCTTGATGCAGCCCAGGATGGGGTTGGCTTTCTGGGCTGCCAGTGCATGTGGCCGGCTCATCTTGAGCTTCTCATCCACCAACACCCCCAAGTCCTTCTCCTCAGGGCTGCTTTCTAGCCATTTTCCACCCAGCCTGTATTTGTGCCTGGGACTGCCATTAGGCTTGGATCCGAGATCTGGATCTTTAATCAAAAGTTTGAGGCAAGATTATGTCTGGGTTTGCAGCTTGGCCATTTTCCAACTTTCCAAGCAAATATGAAGGATGGAAAGGAAGGGTTTAACACAGTGGCAGGCCGCAAATGACCAGTAGGAACAGGTCAGAATTATGAAGAAAATACACTCTCAGAAACATTTAGATCCAATACAGTTAACTTTGCAACAGCAGTAAATTTAAGTCAATGTAAAGAAACATTTGAGAGACAAAGACATGGCTTTAGATGGCAGAACACACTTTTCCTACAAGTGGAGAAAGCTCTTTCTTGTGGAGCTAATTGAAATAGTACAAACTGATAAACTGTGGCTAAGTTTAGCGGTTTCTTTCTGAAAGATGAAGGATCTGCTTGTTCCTGTTTTGTTTAGGATTTTTCATCATTTACCTAAGAAAACACAGATCATGAAGTGCTTTTTTATGGTGGTCTTCTCAACTCCTCCCCCCACATTTGACTGATCAAATCCCTGAAGGGAAAATTAAAAATTTTTAAATAAAAAAACCCAAAATAATCCCACAAAAAAGTAAAATCATCAATTATCTCCAAAGCTAAAGAGGAAGAATTTTATATGATGAGTTTTACTCAGGCATATATACCTGCATTGTCTCAGAAATACAGACATCTGTACAAAAACGAGGCTGTCAAAATGTTTAAGGACAGAGAAATCTAATCTGTAAGTTTAAGCAAGCAACAATGAAAAAAATAGAATATGGAACAAATGTTTGCAAATATTTTTGGAGTAAGTATCTAGCTCAGCATAAGGAGTTAACAAGGGGAATAATCATGATATATTAAGAAATGGTCCTTAGCAAAAATAATCCAAGTTGTTTTTTTCCGTTTTCAACTTCTCTAAGACCATTTAAGTGCCAACGAGGTAATAACTTCTGAGAACATCAAATATTAACCCATCTCAACTGCAGGGCACTCACTGATGACCCCCCAGACACCAGAAAATACAAGCCTACACTCCATTTTGGGACATTTTACTTGTGAATATTAGTTATCTTTTTTTAAAAAAAAAACCAAACCAATTTTATTTTTTTTTTTTAAAAAAAAGGGTCCACTGCCCCAGCAATTTTTCTCTATATGTAAATCATTCAAATTCTAGAGAGAATTTTCTGCTACTGATTTCAACCAGAGATGTTCTTACATCAAATTCTTACAGGAAGGAGTCATGCTATGGCAGCACCTGGAAACCAACTACTCTATTGCACCGAGCAAAACAGGTCTTGCCATGATCTTTCAGCATCAGAAATAGCACAGAATCCAGCCTCCTTGGGGAGAAGGGAGTGGGAAGTGGGGGGTGAAGGTGCTTTCATGGGTGGAAAGAAATTAAAATATTATTATTCGTAACAACTTACATTCACATTGTAAAACAATGGCTAATGTTCAGCATTAACTTCTAGAAGACAAAGTAAAATTCTTTCATGTTGTCAACAACAGCAACAGAAAATGACATGAAGCTTCCTGCATAGTGATTCTTCCAGGTCTGTAAAGATTTCTGTCAATCTGGATTTGCTTAATCAATGGCTAAACTGAATCTTTGTTCAGTACATTTCCCCAGGGTGCTTGGTGTATCTGTTTTTATGTTAGAAACCTATTAAGGAATTAGTTTACTTAAGCTGCCAGCTTTTTCCCCAAAGCATACTAAAATGTATATTATTTTTCCCAAAGTACTGTCTACTTACTGTCCTCGTGAATCAGCAAAAGATCGAGCCACCAACCATGGCATTGACATCCAGTTCCCTGACTCAGTTCTCTACCATGAGAAAATAAATTATATCTCAGAATGCCCAGTGATCTCAGTGATTTACAGCTGAAGTGTCAGAAATCATACAGCTGTTGGGAATTAATTATATAAGCTGCTTTACGTTCATTGGTGCGTATTCAGAACAGTCAGCAGGGTTTAACCAGAGCTCTTGCCTTCCTTTCCTCAGATGGGTGGGATGGAGGCTGTCATCACTGGCTTGGCAGATGATTTCCAAATTCTGAAGCAGCACAGAAAGCTCTTCACCTTTGGTGTTTCTTTTGGCACCTTCCTACTTGCCCTTTTTTGCATCACCAACGTAAGTATAACAAAAGATTCCATCAACAAGTTACCTTAAAAATGCAGTTAACCTCATCAGATAGAAATATGAATGGGCTTGAGTGACTACTTTTGTTATAAATTTTCATTCTTAAACAACTTTATGGTCAGAACATTACTTTTAGTGTTTTCTACCTGAATCTCCTCCTCTTTTTTGCACAAGATCGCTAGCTGTCAACCAAACCTATAAGTCTGTTCCTGAGACGTGTCTGTGCTACTGTTGGTTTTGTTTGTGTTTGTGTGTTTGTTTGTTTTTTAAATCACATTAAAGGGAGCTGTGTTTTGGGCTCATTCCTGTGTGAGGAACTAAGGATTTCATGTGACCAGGTCTTTAGTCACCTGCCTATTCTCATCTTGAAGCAAATAAGCAGCATTCACCTCTTGTAAAAGGAGTTTAGAATAATCATCTCCTCTACCTGATATGTTTCTTAATGTTTCTTCTTGTACATAGATCCTATCTTTTACTCAACACCATAAAAAACAGATAGATAACTTATACTATCTAGTAACCTGTATTTATCACTGTTGTCATCTGAATAATTTGCCTTATTGGACTTTTGACAATTAACTAAAGGATGAGAATCAGTGTTCTATGTTGGAGAGAACTTTTAATTTTTTTTGTCAAATATCAAAAAGCCCTATAAAAAAAATTGCAAAATTTGTCAGAAAACAACTGAAACTTGAGGTAGCCAGTAGATACGCTGATCCTCTTTCCTTCCCTGGAAATGGTTTCCACATCTATTACTGAAGTGGTATGAGTTTACCAATACCAAAGCTCTTTTCAGATACAAGAATACCCTGATATTTATACTCTAGCTTCCTCAAGCTGGAAAACATTTGAGACGCTAAAAACTGATATATCATCTAAAATACCTATGCTATCTCCATTGTTACCTAGAGAACGAAACATGCTCCTTCTTTATTCAAACTTCAGCTGGAATAAAATTTTCTGAAGTACAAGATCCAAAGGAATTCACTGGTTAGGAACCTGAACTGGTGTCCACAGGTGCAATTCCACCACCTTCGAATGAGCTAAAGCAGTTCAAGATATCAACTTAGCTCTAGTTTCAAATAATGGCACCTGTTTAGACTTAAGTTCACCCCACCAGCTGGAATGCACAACAATGCCCAGACTTGTCCAAATGTATTGCTTCACACAACTAAAGATGTGTACAAAATACAAAGAAACCCCCTTGTGAAACCATCACATTAATCTGTTTGATTTGGTCCTCTGAAATGTTAAGGCTGTATTTTCAAAACATGTTTCTTACAAAACCACATTTGTCATTCACTTTACTAAGTTTGAAAGCAAAGGCATTCATTTAGAGCAGGTGTAGAACACAAACAAGGGGTCAGACTCAAATGTCATTCCATGAGCAACATCATCTTTCTAACACAACAACCAAAGTTCATTCAGTTTCCGGAAAAGTCCCTACAGAATTAATAAACCTAGACAAGGCCTAACGCTGTTCTTTCTAGTTTTGTAAATATGCACAGGTGTTTGAGAAAACCATCTTTTTATAAGAAAAAAAGAAAGCTGATAGATTGCAGAGATTAAAAACATCTAGAGCGCTACATAGTACAAAGGCTATTTAAACCATTGGTAAAAGAGTTGAAAAATTATTCCTTTGTTCCTCCTCTACTGAACAGGCATAGTCAGACTTAGTTTGGTCATAAAAAGATTTTAATGAAAATCTACTGCAACTGTGAACATTTCAGTTGTTTACACGTGATAAAGAATGTCCTGAAAAACATTATTCTGTTTCATTTTGTAATGAGTAAGCACACTGTGGTCTTCCATTCCTCGTTGGCCCAAACTAGGTGAAATGAGCAGTCACTTCCACAAATGCATACCACATTGTAAAATGAGGCAAAAAGTAGTCAAAAAAAAAAAAGTATCAGTGAAAAAGGGCTTTAGTAAATGCATTTACAGTTGTCAGTCACAAACTGAAGCTGACCTGATTTGCTCTCTCCACTGAGCAGAGGTTGGCTAATAGGGCAGCAAGGAAAGGACAGAGGGTACCACGCTGGGCTGGTACCAGAGACCCAACATCCCACTGCTCCCACTGCAGGAACTCTGGAAAACAGAGACTCTGGGGAAAGGAGACATCAGCCCAAGGGTCCAGGTTCACCAGCCTATGGAATAATTGGTGTTAGGAACAAGTGACAACAGCTTGTGTGGCTTCCACTGCACACTGGGAGTGTGCCGAGTGCTGGGAGCGCTCGTTCATCATGTTGTGCTGAGTTTTGTGTTCCCCAGAAGGGAACAGAATGTGGGTGAGAGGAAGCCTCTTAAGGAGTTGCAACTCCAATTCCCCTGTTTTCTATGCAAACCCAAACCCATGTATGCAGGGTCAGCTCCACATTCAAACACTTGGGTTAAAGATAATCTTCCTATCAAAGCAGATTCCTGTTGACTAGACACTAAACTACCGAGACGATTCTGTCTGTAACTTTTGTTTTGTCACATCTTTTAACTCCCCAACACCAGGGTGGAATTTATGTGCTCACACTCCTGGACACATTTGCAGCTGGGACTTCGATATTATTTGCCGTTCTGATGGAGGCCATTGGAGTTTCCTGGTTTTACGGTAAGCACTTCATTTTGCACCTGCAAAATCTTTTTCTAAAATCCCAAGTGCTCATAACAGGCTTTCCCATTGTTACAAGGGAAAACAGCCCAGCCTTGTACACAGGAAACCTTGACAAGCCAGGTTTCATACACTGGTTTTCCTCTGATTTATGAAGAGTGACAGGAATGCAGACCTTCACTGGGCCAAGCTTGGAAACCCTGCAGAAAGCCAAAGAAAACTGCCTTGTGATGGAGACTGCAGTGGGATGGGAATGTTGCTGCTTTGGCCAGTATTTTGCAGCTGTTAACACAGCTGGTGACTTGCAGCAGACTTGTACCTGGTAGTTTCAAAGCAAGTACATTAGCCCAAATTCAGGCTCACCTGCTCCTCCTCTCCATGATCTTCCCAGGGCCAACCTCAAGCTCCTGCCATGCAATAGAAATAAAGGTAGTTTCTCTTTAGAGAGTAATAATATTTCTACAATAGTCCCTTTTGTTTCAGACAATATTCTACTTAATTGAAAAACACTAGTAGTTTCAAATGTATTTCATAGCAAGATATGGAAACCATGAAACATCAAAAATAAGGCTATTTCCAGTACTTCATACTAATTTATGCCACCAGAAAGGTGCAGTAATTTGCTTTATCCTCAACATGGCAGGCTTTAGGAATATTATGTTGGTCTCTGGCACTAGGCCGGGATCACTGTGTGCCAGCCAGAGTGAAGTAATCTGCTACAGAACCCTGGAAAAAATACAGTTCACAATTTAAGTCAGGTCTCAGAAGATGTGCTCAGTTTATTCTATAATCTCCCTGGCCTTGTTTGGTC
The DNA here is from genome assembly GCA_004320125.1 of Scolopax mira. NCBI lineage: Eukaryota > Metazoa > Chordata > Aves > Charadriiformes > Scolopacidae > Scolopax > Scolopax mira. Next base: position 75,025 of record BJBW01001600.1, on the reverse strand, counting down.
TTTAATATTTCTCTCCTCCCTAAAGTAACATAAATAAAAAGCAAGACAATTGATACACAAGTTTCTTAAGAAAGAAGGAAAACCACTTTTTTTTTTCCTTTCCCACTGTATAAATGACCACAATGAGGGCAAAGAGCCAATTCACTACACTAAACCCCTGTGGATGCTCCTGGATAACCTTAACAGGGGAAAACTCAACAAATTGAAGTTGTGCTTTCCACCACAACACTTTGACAACACAGCAGGACACTGAGTCTGCCTGAGCTCTGTCCTTAGCCTGCAGGAACTTCACAGTTTCATCAAGTGTCCCATGTTGACTAATTTCACAAAGGAAAAAACCCCAGTCCTCTGCTATAAGTGACAAAGTCAAGTCTTACTACTCTCAAAGTAGTGAAACAAAAAGGTTAAACTGAATATTGCTTAGAGTAGAAATATTTGAATTTTTTATTATATATAGCCTGCTAAACCTCTGATTGTATGAGAGAGTATCTGGCCTGTGAGTGTTCTCCCCAGCCCGAATCCAGCATTTAATAGATGAGGTGTTTTCAAATATATGGAAACAGTGGTTTAAACATTTTTCTTTTTCCCTACTCTCACAACCTAGAGGAGAACTTTTTATGTTCTACTACTGAGCCAGAGTTCAAAATTTCCCCTATCATATAGGACGGTAAGGCAATCCATAGCCTGGAATTTATTTATGGGAAAAGATGCTGCCTCCAGGAAGACAAAAATTACAAAGTGCTGTTAATTCACCAAATCAAGCAGAACAAAACAAGTCAAAATTTAATCTGAATTAGGTGTATCTTGCTAAAAGAACAGTGAAAATGATTTTTCCTTTCTTTTGGGGAGAGCGCTATCAGTTCTTTATCTTGTCACAGACCAGGTTAGTAAGATTCTAAGGACCTAAAAAAGCATATCTCATTTTCTCCAACTAAAGCAACAGGATTCTGTATCTTGGGTCTTATACAAGTCATCTCACTGCAACAGTCTAAACTATCACTTGTATCTGAAATTGCTTGCTGCTAAGATTAATCGAGTTTCTTGAGCTCTTGGTTTTGTTTCTCATTTCCTCTAAATTTTCACGTCATACTTTCTACTAGGTCACACTCCTTCCATTATTACCCAGTTTCAGTGCCATAGCAGCCTGAAAGCCTCCTACCCACTGAAGTCTGTATTGAACTAGCTGGCCAGATTCCCAATAAGATTGTTCTTCCCCTGAATGTCATCTTCATTTCTATTCAGAAACAGCGTTTATAGTTATTGTGTGATTCAGAAGGTTCTTAGACATTACCATTCTTACTGCCATTTGCCTCCCTCAGCCACTTATTTATCTATCCATGCTGTGCCACCACATTCCTCTATTTGTTCTAGTCGAACAAATTTTCACTGCAGTTAAAAACTGTTGATGAGGGAATGAGGTGAGACGGGGGTATTCTTGCATAAAGCTACTAAAGAAACAGTACTAATTCTGTCACCCAATATATCAGCATGGAGCTAGCAGCTTGTATGTTGTTCTCTCTCAAAATAGTGGAGGCACTAGATTTCACAGACTGTCTTTAATCCCTGGATGAAAGCTGAATGCAGAAGAGTGACCATAGCTTAGCTTGGGAGCAGAGCCATAAAAATCTTCTTGGGTTAGTAAGGGGAGTTATTATCTGCTGATATTAAAATAGGATTTAGTGCACTTCATGATAGCTAGGCTTTGTATGTTGTTCACAGATCACAAGGTTAGTCAAATTTTGTTTGTGGCACCTTCTGTCCTTCATCATCCTTTCCTTTCTCCCTCCTGCCTCCCCATAACCGGGAAAATATCTGCTTATCTGTTTTAAGCAGCTGACAGATGTTTTTACTGACAAAGCATGACCTGTTGCTTTATAAAGAACTTATTTTAGCCCCGGGTGCTATGTAAACTGATTAAATCTGGCGTGGTCTTGTCTACCTCTTCTTTCTGACAGACCCCAGTTGCCTTCATGACCCAGCTGAATATTAAGCCAGCCTGAAGGCAAGCACTGACATTTTGCCACAGACCCAAAAAAGGTGGAAATTTAGTTCAAATTATACCTATGGCCACTTACTGTGAAGTTTCTTCTTGCAGAGGCCACTGGTATGTGTAAGAGAAGGCAGAGATAGTTTGGTTTACTATGTATTTTACAGATGTATTTTAGTTATGACCGCTAAGCTTGGTACCATTTTTCCTCTTGTGCAACCCTGGTATCAACCCTCTGATGTGTTCTCAGTAAAGCCTCTCCCACTGACACAAAACTGCTCTTTGGTTTCCCTTGCAGGAAAATCCCTCCTCAGACAGATTCTAATGTGAACATCTCCCTGAATGACTACAGCAAGCTCGGTATGAGCTAGCAATGACCTTCATCCTCACCTCTAATCTTACTGCTTTCATTCAATTTCCCCAAATTATCCCTTAGATTGAAATTTTAGACCAAAAGGTACATTTATTTGAAAAAAAAAAATATGTTTGACTCTTTGATTTTGCAAAAGGGAAAGAAGTTAGCCAAGTACTGACTGCTGGAACTCAGGTTTTGCTCACAGATGCTTTTGCACAGCTGTGCCTGGTGTGAAAGTGGGAATGCACACATTTCCACAGAACAGAAATACAAAAGGGGCAAACCAACCCAGAGGGCTTACTGCACTGCTGTGGTGGGGAAATGTTTTCTGCTCTTCTGGTTGCTTTTACACTAGCAGAGCTGCCCTTCTCTGGGACCAGTATTGCCACCAGGTGACGGTCACCACCAGCAAATATCAGTATTGCTCCAGAGTTAGAAAAGGTGACTCAAGAACAAAAAAGGACAGTTGCTGTTACTCCACTCCATAGCTAATCAACAGATACCTTGTTCTGTGCTCTGTAGGATTTGCAAATGAATGTCATACAATGGCTTTTATATTCCTTTTTATCCCATCTGTTTCATGTTCCCAATGCCAATGGTTGCTGAACGTTTTAAAAAACCCTCTTTCTTCATCTTCTCATGGACAAGGGCCCGCATGACTGCAGTTCTGCAGTAGATGCATACATGCTGATTAGGACAGGAGCAAGAGACACGTCGTCTTTACGTGCAAAAAGAGCAACTCAAATGTAATGAATGGATGACAGAATGGCAGAGTGCTTCTGGGTGAGGGCAGAAGCCATCAAGAGTGACATTGTGGGGAATATTGTTACAGAGCACCTGATCAGGGTCAGGAAGTGGAAGATGCCTTCTTTAGGCAACTTAAAGAAGTGTCCAGATCAGCCCCTGGCTGAGACGAAGGTAGCAGGAGCAACTTCTTAGCATAGATGCTAGATGGGCAATCCAGAAGTGACGCTCTTCTGGATCTGCTACTTGCACTCAAAGAAGAGCTGCCTGAGGATGTGAGCAGCAGGCTAAATGAGTCAGAAGAGTGATCTGCCAGCGTACGAGGCCAGCAACATGCTGACTCTAACAGAAGCATAACCAGGAGATAAAGGAAGTAATTATTCTCTTACTTGGCACTTGTTAGACTGCACCTGGAATACTGTGTCCTGTTTTTAACCCTCCGTAAAAGAAGGAGGTAACATCTCCTGAAGAGAGTCCAGTGAGGAGCCACCAAGATACTTGGGAGCTGGAGCACACACCCCGTGAATAAAATCAGAGAATTGAGCTTATTTAGTCTGAAGAAGGCTTAAGGATGACCTGATAATGGTCTTCTAATAACCACAAGGAACTTTTCAGGCTCAGGTGCACAATGGGAGAACAGAAAACTATAATCAACTTGAAAGAAGTTCTATATAAGGAAAATTAAACATTGGAACACTTTTCCAAGGGATTGCTTGCTGTCACTGTTCTTGGAGGTTTGCAAGACAAAGCTGTGAGAAAGCTGTTCTGAATTGTGCTGACCTTGATTTGAGCAAGAGGTTGAACTGGAGACCTCCCAAGAAATCCTCCAACAGGAATAATTTGATGGTTCTGTGACTTACTATAATTCCTAAAGGCCAAAATACAAGATAGATGGGTAAAGCAGTTTCACTACAGCTCTCAATTTGCATAAAAACTCATACACTGAGCTCATACATTGCTATGCACACCCACAGAAGTGAAACTCAATATGGGAAAAAAACAAACAAAGAAAAAACAGTGAAGGAACATTCATAGGGAAAGGGAATAAGGTGCAAAATAACTTGAAGATTGATTCAATATACCTTTTTTTTTCTTATTACTATATGATTTTCATGTAGTTCATGTGATTTCTTGGATTCATTTAAGTGATACGTATGGCATTAAAAACATTATTACTAATTTTTACTTCTCAAATTAAAAAAAAAAAGTATACAAGCACATTAAAGAATACTATAGATCACAGTTGAACAAGACAGGAGGGGAAAACAACAGCTACAAGGATTGCTTGTAGAGATCCAAAGGATTGTTGGAGCTGTGAGACTACCCCCTGAAAACATACCCACACATTATTGCAGCTACAGGCCCTGAGCAGTTTCAGCTCAGGGCCAGGACCTCCTCAAGGGCCTTTGTGCAAGTGAGTGGTTCTGAAGCCATGTGCTGAGCCGTACAGTGAAACTACTTCCAAAAGTCCATCAGACAGAGGTGGAGGAGGTATCTGTAACATGTAGAGTTTCATGCTACCTGATCATCACATCTATCGGACTCATCGCTGAGATGAAAGAAGGAGGGCAACTTGGAATTATAGCCAAATATACTTTTTACTTTCTTCCTCATCTGTTCCTTTTTGCACATTGTTTTAATTCCCTTGGCAACACAGTATTATATATGTAAAGAACGGGCCGAATTTTCTGTGCCATTTAATAGACTGTTACAGTGGAGACATTCTCAGGTAGCTGCAGTGTTCATTGGTTCAGAAATTAAATGGAAATTCTCTTTAGGTATAAAGTATCTGATCTTAAATTATAAGCGTTTCTTACTTTTTTTTTTCAGCAGAAAAGCAAAGAGATTATTTCTGTATTCAGCACCAATTGTCCAGCAAGTGATCTGGAATTTTGTTTGTGGTACACCTGTTGCTTCCTGTAACTAAATGAGCCACCCACAGTTTATCCTGCAGAATCACAAAAAAAACCTGGTCAAATCCTTTCAAGAATGAAAAAAACCCAAGCCCTACAGGTGCCATCATCTGTAGCTATAGCTATGTTCTACTTTATAGGGTGATTCTTAGAAAGGTTATTAGAAGACATATAGTATTGAAAAAATCATGCTGTTGAAAAAGCAGTCTGAGATCACGGACTACTTATCCTCCATTTTGAGTAGAAATTGAACATAAAGCACTATTTGAGCTCTGAGTGTGTCTGTCTGGAAACCTATTAATAAATTTTTTTTTGAGATATATAGCCCTTGCCTTTGACCTTCTGCACAGTGATAAATTTTGCTCAGCATTCATAGCAATCGAAATTCAGTGACTTTAAAGTTCACGGAAGGCACTGCAAATAGAATTAGATTTTAGATTAGCAAATAGAAATAGAATTTAAAGAGCATTTTCAGATCCTTTTTGCTACTTTGCTTTACCTGTACATAATATTGGGTCATACAGAAATCAAAGAGAAGTTTACACTCAAATGCCCAGACCTTGTAAATATGTTACATCCTGGCTGCATGTAAAGGACTAACTCAGGCTGTCCCAGTTATATTATATAAATCCTACCAAACTGATCCACATGAATAGAAACAATTATTATGGGAAACAATACATCCTCTCTAACGAACAAATATGCACGGCAAACAGATGCATTTCTGCTCTTTACCTAATAGGGGTCAGGATTAAAAGTAAACTTCCTGAATATACCAAGTATAATAATTACAGACTAGTCTGATATGACAGATTGCACTAAAGAGAACTACTTCTATGAGCCTGACGGTTAGAGATTGTTTTGGTCTTTAAGAAAAACTGAGAAGGATATTTTTCCCCATTTTTATATCAGCAACAGTCACCCAATTCTATAATACAGTGTGGAAAATAGCATGGGCTTAGATTAAACTTTTGCAAGATACTGGTAAATCCAACCAGAAGAGAATCAGTAAGAAGAATTGTGAAGAAGCTACCAATCAAATGGAAATTTTACAGTCACTATAAAATGCTTATTCACATTTACAGAAAACGACATACACTGAGGATGGAAAATGTCCCACTGAAGACTAAAGTATTTCCAGAAAGTCCAAAACATGCAAGTTATCATTAATTAGTATTACTAGAGTTAAAAAAAAAAAAAAAATTATTTCATACAGACAGCTTAATACCCTTGTAGAATACTCAAAATATTTGGCTAGATGGGGCTCCTGCCACCCACAGAAAACACATTCTAGTTATGTAGTTCTTCCTAAGGCACTCAGACACAGAATTCGTAACACTTGCTAAATGTGTAAAACTCACAAGGAATTAAAAAGCGCTGACTGAAATGCCATTTCTTCCTTCTTCGCAGTTACAGAATTCAGTGTGTCCTGAGGAACCCAGGACAGCAGATTTTTTTGCTTTCCCCTTGCAGCATGACCTATTCTGATTTTGGGGTCACTGTCTAGAGAGTGCTTCTGAAGGAGAGTCACCAGGATCCTCCTTCCTGCGTTGACTGGGGGAAGAGACTTCTACTGCAGCTATTTACACTGGTTTTATAGCTATTAATACTTCAGCTGCGAGAAGTACTTAATACAAACACATGTATTTATATATACATATATCTATATTTATAAATACATATTATTTATAAATTATATATATTTATAAAACAAATTCTCGTGCTAGATGGATTCAAGGAATATTACAAGCTGAGAAGTGGGTATTGGCAGCTTCTCTGGCCATCACGCCACTAGATAAACACTTGGTTCTGGTGCCTCCCTTCCTCTGCACCGCAGTGAATCCCACTACAGGTAGCTAATGTTTGAGTGGTTTTTAGTGGAATGCTGCTGCATATTTTTCCTGACAATGGAAATCTTGTGTATTATCTGCTTGCATGCTAATATACAAAGTCTTACAGAGAAATATTCTATGTTACTATTAAGGTTTTGATAATAATCAACAAATCAAGCCATCCATGTTTCTAAACGCATATTCTGTATTCCTGGAATAATTATCAGGATTTATATGTTACCATGTCTTCATTTAATGATTTTCATGTTTTCCTCTGCTGTTTTAATTACTGCAGCAAGTAAATTTCTGACTACTCTTGATTTTTACTCGCACAAACAGATAACGTATCTACAAGAGCTACGTTACTAGATATTTAGATGCATACAGAGGTAACAATTTTAGAAAATTCTAGTTGGTATTATAATTTTCAAAAACACACAGGATATTCTAAAAAGGCCACCTGTTTCTAGCTACTGTAGTTTTGTACATGCTTACACCTAAAAGAAGCATCTACCCAGTTCCTTGGAAAGCTGATAGAAGATGAAATTACATTTGCCATAGATATAACAATCTGAAGTATTTAATGAAACACTGAAAGATAAGCAAAGTATGCCATTAAGTGGAACAAATAAACACCCTTTGACAAATTAAGAATCATATGAATCTACCTAATTATCAGTAAGCAGTACTGATGTACTGTATGTGTGAGTAAGAGTCTGGGTTCTGCTTCTGTGTACTCATAATAGTATTGAGCACTTAGAGCACAATAGTCCACAACTATTAAAAAAGTGTGTATCCCATTCACAACTTAAATTGTGAAATGGCACTTTTCAATGGTAATGCTGTTTGCAACAGACCTTAAGTGCTCACAGGCATTTGTCTTGGATGCAGTGATTTCAAAGACACAGCTAGTCATTCAAAGATCAATGTTGTTATATATGCCTTCTGATTTGAAAATCATTATTGTCTGCTTTCTGAAAAAGCAGATGGTTTTGGGTATGCAGCTTTGCAACAGTTTAGATTTATGCCAGTTCACATCCCTTCTAGGTGTGGACAGATTCAGTGAAGATATCCAACAAATGATGGGCTTCAAGCCAGGCCTATACTGGAGATTGTGCTGGAAATTTGTTAGCCCTGCTTTTCTACTGGTGAGTGTTGATAATTATTTCATCATGAAAAGAATTTTAGTATGTATGTTGCTTCCTACAACATAAAGTAGGCACCAAGAGAAGATACTCATTGCTATATCTGATGTTGTCAAGATGAGAAGACACTCCAATTTAATTCTTTTTTTCTCAATGGCATTGGTTACATTTTATGTAATACATTTCCATTGTGAAAGAGAAGCTAATTGTGGCTGTGGTCATCTTCTCTTCCTTTGCTTTGGGATTTAGAGAAAGCAGCTTTTCTTAAGGAACACGAAACACTTTGACAGTGGTCTCCCTGTCCCCACAGCGCCTATACATATTAAACTTAAATCATTTTGTTGGGAAAATAAAATAACCAGGGATAAGAGACTGTGTTAGCAAGAATTTACTTTTCATTGGATGATACCAAGATCTCCAAATTGTGGAATGACACTGTAGAATAGCTAATATGCAACTACACCCAGTAATTAGCTATGTGCAACATTAAACAGATGCACTAAATATACCTTGTAAGTGGCTTGATGTGAAAAACAAGTTCTTCATTACATTTGGGGAAAAAAAAATCCCCGAGTATGAATTTCATTGCTTTGTGTAAAGGTTAGATTCAGAACTGAACTACAGTATTATATTGGTTCCTTTTCTTACGCATATTTGTAAATCAAACGGTCAGGAGGGATAATATGGAAATTTGACCTCGCTATGATTTAGGAGACTATTAATTGCATTAAAGCTGTGCATTCTTAAAGCACCATTGGTATTCCAAAGATACACTGGGTAGGCTTTTATGACAACCTTCAGCTCCCCTTGTTGGTATTTTTCATATAAAAGCTTCTGGTCCCAATTAATCAGTAAGCACCTATCAAGCATGTATTGATTATCTTTTCAAATACTGTTCTCTAAAGAAGCTTGCATGGAACTACATCCTGCAGCACTTCAAACAGGCTGACTCAAAAAGAATGGAAAAATGCTGCCCCAAGGATCATTAGGTTTTGTGCATTAGGAAATTGTTGAAAATTTAAATTTTATAAAAAGCAGAGTTCTAGCAAGGTAGCTAGTGAAAGCTGAAGTGATTGTCAGTCTAAGCTTTGCATGGCTTAAGATATCTTGGCAAAATAGGCCCCATAAACATAAGGGCCAGAATGAATCTGTAGGTAATGCATCTTTCAGCCATCACAATGCACAGGTTCTTTTTTTCCAGCTGGAAGTGCTAAATTGGAACATATCAACTTAATTACTAGGAACCAGTATATTTTAAATCCCAGGATGACTGAGTAGGGGACATTGGGCAGCTTTGTTACATCTGTACAGTTTCTCAATTTTCTAAAAAGCAATGTGGACATTACAATCTTGATTTATAGGGGAAAAGTAAATAGGATGTAGGTAAATGGTAAAGCTGGGTTGAAATATACCTGAGAGTGGCTGCCTAATAAAACATATGAAATAATTTCTTCATCTCAAAACTGTAGTTCATTTTATTCTTTCTTCCCTAGTTTGTTGTGATAGTCAGCATAATAAATTTCAAACCTCTGACCTACGATGACTACACCTTCCCTCTCTGGGCAAATCGCATTGGCTGGGGAATAGCATTATCTTCAATGATACTTGTGCCTGCCTACATTATCTATAAATTTATGAGCGTGCGTGGGACCTTTAAAGAAGTAAGTGTGGAATGCTAATAAAATGTCATTAAATGTTGCTATGAAATTAAATGGCTGGATCTAAGACGGCAGTTTGTTTCTCTTACTCCCAAAACTTATTACTTATGAGTGACCTTTTGGATCCAACCATGAGACGGACTGGAGTTTTGAGGTAGGATTGCTACATGCTGTTTGAGTTTCTAGATAGAAATTAGCTTTCCAGAAAGCACTGTAATAATTCTGAAAAAAAAATATAATTTTGATGCATGCAATTAATCCAATTGCTGAGATTATTTTTTTCCTTATTAACAAAAAAAAAAAAATACAAATTATGGTATCTTCATATTCAGCTCAGAGCTGTGGTCTTCATAAGACTCTGCCTAAACAGAGGTCAGTCCAAGGTATGCTTTATCCCTGTACACTGGAGTGTTGTAAACCATTACATGTACAAAGTTAACTCAGATCCCTCCTATCTTATCATATTAAGAGTCTCTAAACACATATCCACATGCTGGGAGGGTGGGATGTGTCCCCAAACCTGTGTTCAGGTGAGCCTTTATGCATTTAATGAGCATCTAGAAAGGACAGAAGAAATACTTTACTGGGTCACAGCAATAGCTCTATTTAGCCCAGTATTCTGTCTTTAACAGCAACTACTTTGTATTTGATTTTCTCTGTTAAATATGTATCTGTTCTCCTCTATTTACTAGAATTATTTCAACATTCTAGAATTTTTGCTGATCTTTCTGTTATGTTCATCACTAATATAAGAATGCTTGAAGAAACTTACTATTCCAAGGTGCTGAAGTAGAACTGGAAATCAAGAAACGATTCTCTATAGGCACCACCTACAGTCTCATCTAGCCTACTGCTTTTTAACTACTTCATTAAAAGAATGAGAATACTTGACAGTACCATCTTGCACTACGTAAACCCACTTTGTGTATAATAATATCATATAATCATTTTGGTTGGAAAAGACCTTTGGGATCATCAAGTCCAACCATCAACCCTACTCTACAAAGTTCTCCCCTACACCATATCCCCCAACACCACATCTAAATGACTTTTAAACATGTCCAGGGATGGTGACTCAACCACCTTCCAGGGCAGCCTATTCCAATGCCCAACGACTCTTTCTGTGAAAAATTCTTTCCTAATGTTCAGTCTAAACCTACCCTGTTGGAATTTGATGCGTGCACTGAATAAAGCAGAAACTGAGGGAGACCATCTTATTCTAATCATTTGCCTAACAGGAAAATAACAGTTTGACATTACAACATTAATACTGTTCTCTTAACTTCATTTATGTGTTTATGTGTAATATTAATATATTAATTCTATTTAGAAGAACCTTTTTTATGGAAAAAAACACAGCTATATTTCCTTGAAGTTCACCCCCCGTACTTTCTTTATTTATCAGTTCAAAATGGCACAGGATTAAAGTTCACTGATCATATTAATTTTACCATGACTGTCATAGTAAATTATCTATAGTCTTAAAACCTTTGATAGTGCTCAGAAGTAAGGTTCCTCACCACTATACATCATCCGTTTTTGACCTGTCACATGTCATAATTTTATAACCTCATCTAGACTTTGTTTTATACCTATTTCTATTGGTCTCCATTCCTCCAGCTAGAGTTATTCAATGGTGTAGAAGATATTGACGTTCTTAGGCAAAGCACTGAACTACCACCACACAGAGAATTTAGCAGAAAATAGGATCTCACCCTTTCCCTAGATAGGGTGCATCCCCCTTGCAACAACTTGTCAAGCACCTTGTTTCTGAAACATTAATGTCTCCTCAATGTTCAGAATGACCTCAGAAAGTCACCCCAAAGTGGGTGAAGAGAAACCTCTTCACCTGCCCTGTTTTCATCAGCTCCAACACCTCAACGCTGGGCACAGTTTCTAGCTCTCATTTCCAAAAACTTGTTTTGTTCCACTCCTGGGGGGGTTACAAACCCATTTTCTAGGAGCACCTATATGTCAAAAAAAAAATTTGTACTGGCCCAACAGTTTTTGCTGCCTTGCACAAGTTTACTCATCTCAGGACACAGAAGCCTTTGGCCAAAACCACATTTGCTCATTCATTTGGTTTGTCTTTTACAGCCCTGGTAGATAGCAACTCTTCAGTGTCCCTGTAACACATACAGTGAAAGGCTACTAAATTATATCCAAATAACTATCATAAGATAACGATGCCCTAAATTGTGGCTCTTAAAGGTATGGGTAAAGGTATACTCATGGTATACTAATGGGAACTCCTTAAGTTGGTTGGAAGTTCAGGATAAACCAAAATCTATATATGATCCCAAATGGCACAGCACAGGGTAGACAAAGGAGATGAGCTGGGAAATAGTCTGTACCTCCTCCCTCTCCCACTGGGACAGCACCAACAGAAAAGTGTGAATTTAGGGGATGTAAGGCCTGTGGTACCAGCTTGTTCCTGATGTTCTTTTCTATATGCATTTGCTAAATATTTGGACTTAGTATCTGCATAAACTCTCTACTGTTACTTCTTATATTAAAGACTAATATCAAGGGGTTTATAATAAGCTTGTTTTCTCAGTAATTAAATTAAAGGTACATGATGCAGTGATATTAAAGATTTATGTTACCATTGTAAATAAAGTTCATGCTACTTCCTCATTATAGATTGGGGATTACAGACATAATCCTACTTCATGTGACTGACTTCTTATTCTTTTTCCCATCTGGTTTAGAGACTAGCTTACTGCATCACACCTGAAAACGAGCACCAACTCGTGGCCCAAGGAAATGTCAGGCAATTTAAGGTTTGTACTCCTTTCACCATGCTTCCTCTCCTGGTACCAACCCTCTTCTGGTACCAACCCTCTCCTGTCTCTAGCAACAGCTACAGATTTGCATCAATCTCCTCACAGTGGATACCTTTGCAGGTCTGTGGCTCTTTTTTTTCTTTTTGGCAGCATGACAAGATGCAGGAGACTCACTACCATACACATCAGCTCTCTTGGAAGGCTTTTGACGCCTTCCTTCCTTGACTAAGCAGAACCCCCAATTTTACAGGTCACTTGAATCACATATTTTAGGTTGTATCTGAATACAGTGAGCTCTCACCAAGAGACTAAGGTATTTCCCAGCTGTCCTGTGCATTTGAACAAGTCACAGTCTCTCCCTTAGTTATTGCACGGCAATCTGAAGTCATGCTTCCTAAACTCAAATTATGTACCACAACACAGAGTAAACAGCAAAAGAAATAGCCAGTGTCAGAGCTTAGACATAATAGCCGTGGTGAAATAATGTGCTAGGTTATGTGGAATAGGCTTTTCCCACAGGCCTACACAGTGTTGATTGAAAACACTGCTGGAGACTTCTTAAGCAGCCATGAAAAATATGCTATAGGTTTCCAAATACTGCTTTCCTTTTAGCAAATAAAATGAGCTTATTGAAACAAAGTCCTTTTTGTAGAACATAAAAAGGATGCAAATATGAAGCTTGTTACACTTATCAACATTCATGACGGACCAATTTCTGTCTTCAAAGTTGAAAGCAAGTAGAATTATGCACAGCACCTCAAAACATGACCCAGATTTTATAGTGGTGGTTTGTATGTTGGTATTGAAAAAAGAAATCTGCCTTTTTCTTATTCGGAGAAATACTGAAAAAATACTGTTTGAAGTATAATTTTGAATTTTAAAGGAAATAATCCAAATGTAGATTTTAGGATTCAGGATGAAAGCAGGAAGAATAGGCTTCCTGTTTTATGACCACAATTTATTTGATGTGGACAAGAATATGCAGTAGCACAGCACCCCTTCCTGCCTTCTCTTTCTCCCAGTCCTGCCCTCAGTTGCCCAAAGATTTAATGTTCCAGCTGTAAGTAATAACTTGATTTTTCCAGAGGCAGAAGTTCCTCTGTGAATGTGCTATAAACAGCCATTCCTACACAGTACTCGTCTTCTGAACCCAAATCTGTAACTGCAAAAAGGAAGCAAATTAATTTCATTTAAATTAGAAAAGTTTGCACTCAGAAATAAATTCATAATGATACCACCAACCATGTTAAATACCAGAGCATATTAATTTCTTGCTGTCTTCAACAAACAGCTAGGAATAGTTTTGTTATCACTAAAGCATAGTTAGTTCTTTGTTCATGATGTTTAAGTTTGTAAAAAGGACACTGAGTACCATAACCAAACAAGTACAACAACCTTCTTTTCATATGTTTGGCAGTTGTGAATTTTAAAACTGAACTAAGAGATGGCTAAATACCCTTTGGTTACAGTACATTTATCACTGCAAACTGAATCCCCAGAAACTTAATTCTCATCTGAATGTTGTTTTGAAACCTCTTTGTAATTCCAGATTTGCCAACTAATGTGTTTAAAACATCTCTCATTATCATCACTTGAATCAATAATGTTATTAAACAACTACTTTTGTTCCCTTACAGCTTCAACACTGGCTAACTATATGACAACCGACAGGTTGAGGAAAAAGCCAATATGTTAAGCTAAACTGGGAATACAGAAAAGTCAAGTTCAAAGCTCCCTCGATTATGCTTGGACCAGGCTGGCTCAGAGCTTATCTACTGACTCTTTGAGGGAAGACATCTGCTCTCTGTTCTCAATGCCTCCCTTCTATTACTTGGCTTCAAATGATCCTTAAAGACTCTATTTAATTTTTCTTGTATTTTTTGGTGCCATGAGATCCCTACATGACCAAAACTTGTGAGTTTTGCTATTGGCAAAAGTGGAGGAGGGGGGAGCAGAGGAAAAAAAAGCAATCAATGTAAGTTAAATGCTCTTTTATCATGAAGAAGTGAATTAAACTTTTCTGAGAGTAATAATTACTTCAGATATTTGTGCCACGACCTATTTGAAACCAACAACACCTGAATGCTTTTAGATCTAAGGCAAGAATACTTCTCAATTATGAGGAAAGAGCAACTTTAACTATGTACTAAAGTCATTAGCTTTCTTGCCATACTATCCTCTGGGATATGAGTTTGCACCCTTCTGAAGTGAAGACACAGTGCTTCATTTTCAGTGGTTTGTTATTAGTTTCTTCTCTTGGTGAAGAGGTTGTCTTTGCTGCCTGTACATGTCCATGCCATTTTCTGTCCAGTTTAGTTATAAAAGCTGAAGAGCAGCAGGAACAGAATTCCTATTACAGCTAAGTACAGAATACAGTCTAATACCGCACTGTACTTCATTAAAAATATATTCCCTTATTTGAGCAACTAAAATGGCTTTATCATATGATCCATATTCCAGAGACATTTTCAGCTAAGTATGAAAGTTAAATGCAAACAGATAGACTTTCATCTTTTTGATAGATTTTGTTCCGAATAAAGAATGAAAGACACTTAGGAAGAATGATGTTTAGAATTACATAACCTAGCCAGAGGCACCAAAATACCACACTTTGGCTTTATTCTCCTGCTGTGAACATGCTTTTATGATAATCTAGCCTGGATTCACCCACCAAACCATAGTAAGATTGTGTTGAGTAGTTTAGAAGGATATTTTAGGCATACTCAGCTCTCTAAGCCTATTCCAGCTCTTCTCTCTGGTAGCATTATGCAAAGTAGAAGATACAGAACAAACTCTGCATTTGGGTGCTGTTCTTATTCTGTGGTCACTTATCACTATAGTATCTTCCCAGTGATCACTAGATTTAGTAGCTTTGAGTTATTTCTTTTACTTATTTATCACTAAATCTAGAGTAATTTTCAGAGGCTTCTTAGCTGAATCCAGCCCAGAGTTTACCTCTAGACCTTACCTCTGAATTATTTTTTTTGCCTTTATACAATCAATTCAGCTTTTCTTTAAATGTGAGTAGTGCTTCCTCTTTTTAAAAAGGCCATTTAAATGGATGGGCCTTTCTTATTTATAATACAGTTTCTGTTGAGGGGTTTCTTTCCTTTCCTAAAATAGACAAATTTAAAAGTCCCAGCTGATTTTATCCTTTTCCATTTAACATTGATTTCTGTTCAAAATAATGGAAGGGAAATTTCTCTCCTTAATTATCCTCTTCATCCAACATAATCAATAATTCAGAATGTATCAATTATTGTTCTTTTCTTAAAGAGTCTCTGTGAGAAATAGCAGTTTTAATTAAACAGGGTTTTAAACCAAAAGGATACTTTCTTCTAATGATAAAGGAAGTCATATTTTCTGGCCCAGCTGATGGACAATAGCTGTTTACACCCTCTTATTAAATATATTTCAATAACAAAGGAGTTTCAAATGTTGCAGCTCTAGTTCTATAATTACACGAGGCCAAACAGTGAAAATGTACTGAGGGCTTCAAAAAAGCCCATCCCACAAACTTCATAGTTAATCCTGGTTTTATTGTTTGCTAAACTACATGAGATTCTTTTCATCACTCTAAATTTTACTTTTCAGTAATACAGCTGCTTCAGTCACTGGCTTGGCATGGCTCAAAAGATTCTTAGCATATCTTAGCATTGGTATAATTATTAAATTTTGAAACTCTTGGGAGCTTTAACAGCTCGTCACATGACACATTGTTTGGTTTGCTCATGATTGGAAATGCTAACAGCCTGCACCAATGTGCACTTGTGACACAGCCCATCACCACCACCATCAATGGCAAAACCCACATAGGAAGAGCTGCAGTTCCATCACCACTCTGCTCTGAAATAGGAGCAAAGTTATCTTAACATGGGACTGCAATCAGCTTTACCCAGCACATTTGGGCTTGATTGTACTTTTAATAGCAACTTGCAAGACTATTACCTATTACATTATTTTTATTAGTGTATAATTTCTTAGGTTCAGTGTAGTGTTTATAGCTCAGGACTCCATTGCACTATTGCTATCTTGTTCTGAGGTTTTATAGACAAGGGACTTGCAACCAATAGAGAAGACAATAGGCAAATCAGAGAAAGCAGGAATCTTATTACCAAGAATAGCCCAAATGAAAAAGAAAGATAATTGCATGCCTGTACAGCTAGGCTTTAAGTTCAAGAAGTTACACAAAGGAAGTTTCCCCAAAAATAATACAACTTCTTTCACAGAGATGAAGAACAATGTCTTCAATTCTTCACTCAGAATAAGATGTTCAACTACCTCATGCCTCTTGGACAATAAATGATGCCCTTAGACACAAAATAGCATCCATTCAAATGACAAATACTTTTGTGAAGACCAGGTTACATTCTTTTCCTCGATCTACTTATATGGTACAGACATTTCAATAAGAAGCCACAGGACTGGCACCCAGCCCCTCTTAGGCACCTGCTTTGAGCTACTAAGATTTTCAATATGGAAAATATCAAATGCCACCACGATACTCATGCCCCTTCAGTTCAACCATTTGTACTTAAAAAATAAAAGATATTAAAAATATATATATATAATCAATCACACGATCAGGTCCTTATCACCCATCTGGTTTAACTGCAAGTCTTCCTCTATTTCAGACTTGACTTTTCAGCCAAACAGCTCACTTTTTCCCTCAGCTACATCTATTGTAGGAACAGAACAGCTCTGGGAACTGGTGCTCTCCCAGATATCCCTGTGGGATGACAAGGACATGCTGAGGGAGTAGGCAGCCCACTTCCAAAAGATGAAAATTTTTGATACAAGCTTATTCAAGGTGCAGTATCATCTGCTTGCTAATTATGTTGGCTTTTTTGGTAACAAGCCAGTGGGAAGAACTGAGTGAAGCAATTAAATAGCTCAGTTCTAGAAAAGATTTTCTTGAAAGCTTTTTTTCTATTATTTGATAAAGAAGCAGCTGTCATACGTTAACATCTCTCTTCTGAGAGATGTTGACCTTCCTTCCCATCAGTGAAAAAGACCCACCTGTGATCCATATTGTTCCATCAATCCACAGAAAGTTAGTAAGCACCAAGGAAAAAGATCCTCCCTTTTTTTCTTCTCCTGCTGTCATTCAGCAGAGTAATTCTTCACATACTTGGTACTGCTCTAAAGCTATATATTACTAAAACTCCAGAGGTGTAGATTTCTGGTAGACACAATCAGTCTTTCATAGGCAAAAGTCCAAAAGGCACTAGTGCTATTTAGTGTTCAGCCCCTGTTTGAACCATATATTTTTTTGTGAGCCCTTCTTGTCTTCTGACGTGTCCCAAGGCATACACCCTGGCACCACTTGAAAGATGTCTTACCATAGTGAGGGATCTTGCAGGAAACCCAGGTCAAACATGATATTCTAAATATAGAATCTAGAAGAAGTACTTGATAGTTACTATTGTACATGTTCCCTAACTGCACGTGCAATGTATGTTGTATGTAATTTTCCCAGAGGAAATGCCATATAATTGGTCGTTTCTTCTCAGCAAAATACCATTTAAATGCTATTATTTAAAAAGGTCAAGCCCAAACATTTTGTATATACATCCACTTCTTACACTATTGTTTTGACATGAATTAAGTTTATTTTGTACTGTTAGGTTATAGGAGGCCACACAGAAAGTTCTTGTGCTTTTAATGTCTCATTTGCAGTTCTTCCAATTCATATAGCACTAATTAGCAGATACTTGCTTTTATGGGAATAGATAGCTTCCCTTCATACCCTGGGCTGATTCATTAAGTTTCACGAGGCATTAGCAAACATTTAAGACTTTCTTTCCTAAGAACCAAATTTAAATGGTAGATCAGCAATTTAAAGAGAGATGAGACTTAGAAATGTTTTACTTGCAGTGCCCCATTGAAACATTTTACAATGTGTCTGAAGGACTCAGATAAAAATTATCACAGCTCAACAAATGGCAGCATATGATGTACCTGCAGAGATTATGTGGGCATTCTGACCCTTTCAGAGCATTAAAATTGGATATGTTTATTCTAATACAGTTTATTTTCTCAGGGCTAAGAATAATAATGGTTCATCAAGCAGCTCATGTGCAAGAACTCCACCTCCTTAAAGGCCAACATGATGTTTCAGATTAGACCCTTGAACAAGTTTGGAGCCTTGGCTATAGTACAGGGAGACAGATCTTCTGGAAACACCTCTAGAAAGTCTTCTCCAAAGGAAAACACTTTTTCAGTCTAATTTCCTCTGACTCATGCCGTGTTCCTGTTGGCGACTGTGGGCTGACCTAGCTAATCGGTGGAAAGTTGAGTCAAAAGAACATGAAGCTAAACTGTTTATTAGAAAGTCAGAAACAGGACCTTGAAGTCCTTGATGACTTTACTTGGTTCATATCAATATACAAGCTGAGTGTAGAATATGGACCATTTTAAGCAAAGTTGGCCAGAGATCACTATACAGGTCTGAATCTATGAGCTGCTTGGACACCTGAGTTATTACAGGTCTTCCTTTTGTGAACTAATGTTAGCTGGTACATGAGAAAGCCAGTCACATTCCAGCCTCCTTTAGGAAAATTGTACATTAGTACAGCATACTCCAAAACAGTCTGAAAATCATTTTAGAGCTTAATTCACGGATGTTAATCCTTCGGTGAAGCCCTGTTACACCTGTGACCTCCTATCACTGAGTTTCAGAGAGGATCATATAGAAGGAACAGTTGTATCTCAAACATCCATGAGAGTTTCTGGTTTGTTCAACCATTTCAGTCTGTTGTAACTCAGGCTTCAACTGGAACATTTCACCAAGCACTTGCTCCCCTCTAATCCATATTCTCAAATGACAGTTTCTGTTGACAATCAGCCAAGACCACTTAGACTGACCAACAAGGCACATGTCCCTTAGCTGTGATTAGATGAGCAATTATTCGGTTTTGCCTGCTTAAGCTTAGCTAGGGAATGACAAGACTTCAAAACCAGAGAAACTTTTACTAGGCAAAAAAATTCAGATTGTTTCACAGTGTTCCTAATAAAAAATTAAATCAACATAGAACCAAGATCCTCAGCGGATGCTTAATTTGTACAGTGGTGCTGCTCCCTGCTCGAGAGTGAATTTAGAAGTATTATCTACTATAGAGAACTAGATGGCCAATAAAGACATTTCAACCAGCAGAAAAACAGAACAGTGCAATATTTTTGTTGGTGTTCCTTCGCCATTTAAAAATGGAGTATGTTTAGACAAATCACACTCACTGTATGACAACCTAGTAGAAACCTGCAGAGAAAACTCTAAGTAGCACAGATATCATAATTGTATTCCCTGAAAATCTTCCTTAGACACATAGGTGTCCAGGTGCAAGTGGTTGAGATGGAGCCAAGAAGGGGAGAAACTGAGAGGCTTAAGTCCAGCAGCCTTCACGCATGTTAACCATTACTGCCCTTAGTTCTCATGTGGAGAACAGTGGGCCTTTTTTGCCTAAGCTGTGATGGCAAGACTGGGCCACCTGTGTGCTTCCCTTTCCTCTTTTCCTATAGCCACCATATAAAACAAAAGTTGCTTAATTTCTTTAATAAGGGAACGGAATAAATTCACTGAGCTAAGAACATTACTAAGCCTTAAGCTGGCCTTCTTTTAATGGTGTCATGTAGTTCCTTGGTCACTGCCAAGAGGCCTCAAACTCGCAGGTGACTTGCATCTGTAATTTATATTGTACACTCTCTGAATCTATCCGCAAGCTTTTGTTTGCTATGGGTAATATCAGTTACAAATGGAGACTCTCCAAATAGTACCTTTTGAAAACAACTTCTAATAGGTCTGATGAAGATTTGCCTTACAAATAAAAGCTTTATAGTGAGCATTTACTTGGTTTACACCAGTGTTTTACTTAATTTTTAATGCCTTTTTATAGCAGTGACTAGACTTTACCTTAGATAAGGGTACCTCTGTATAGGAAATATTTTAATACTTTTACCAGTTTTTTTAATTTTCATAGAATATAAGTGTATATTGTAAGGCGAGAAATTCAACTTTGATGTAACAAGGTTATCACACAAGACCTATTTCTCCATTACAAGATTTTGTAGTCAGCCAGTCTAGTTTAATAATATGTTGGCCTTTGATGATAAATGTAAAAATGTGATAAAGGAGAATAGAACATTATCTACAGCTAATGCACATTGTAGCACAATATTCTCCATTGCTGCCTTAATCTCATAGAACAAAAATCATATGTTTTTAATTTATATTCTTAAAAAACCAAAAAATCTAGAGCATCCTTTGGCTGCAATTTTGTGTTGTTATATGACGTGACATTAAACCAAACGTGTTAGTGGCCAGTAGGTCTACTTCCAAAGCAAGAGATCACATTGATGTTTTCAGGAATAGGCTTTCATAGGAGTTCAAAACCTGCCACTGGTAAAAATACTCTCCAAAGCGCCCCAGTGACCAAAAGTGTCCAACAGCCACCACATTTCCATGCCTTGTTCCATTAATTGTGCAATCTGCAGGTCCATTTGCCTCTTTTTCTGTAAGTCTTTGGTTATCTGGGGGAAATGGCATTTCAATGATTTTTTTTTATTTTTTTTTGAAAGGGAGACACCTACATGCCCATGTGTGTAACTAGAAACAACTACATTTCTTATAAATATGGATATGGATGTGTGTGATGTGTGCTGGTTAACTATACTTAAAATGCTGATAAAGATGGTGAATGTAAAGTATTTGTCCTCATTCCTCTGTCTTTCTGTGATCAGTGTAAATAAGATCTGGTTTAAGCTGTGCATTAATGTAACAGATTATTCCAATATTGTGTATAAAATTATTTAAATAAAAATCTGACAAATATGCACATAAAAAGAGTATAAAGAAAAGTCTTATGTACCAAGAATTTACTTATGACAGTCAATTAAAAGCTGAAATGAAAGTTTTGCTTGTTGTCGATGCTATTTGCAGCTGAAGCTTCACAGTGACAGCCAGCCCTTGGTTATGCAGTGACCTCCCCAGTGGTGGCACATCTACCTCCCAGGGACAGGCGTTTCTGGAGCAGGACTGACTGGCAGCCGTGCGGAAGGGGCCTCTAGAAGCCAGTCTTGAGCCCACTCTAAAGACCACCAGGCAACCGAAAACAAAAGCCCCAAAGCTGGAACACCCTATGTAGCTCTCAACCTTCATCAGTTAGTCCACATCCTTTCAGTGTCCAGGGGATGCAGTGAACAGATTCATTTCTCCATTTGAACTCCTATCAGGAGTGTAATTACCCCATCGCAACAAAGCTTCACAACTGCACCTTGAAAGGAAATAACCAAGACCTTTTAGGAACATGAACCAAAATGCATAGCACAAAAGCTAAGATTTTTATTTTTTTTACTAAAACTTAAACCATTTTCTTATATTTCCACCACGAAACATCACAGAAAGATGAGAAGCAAAATTTCCGAAGTACATTTTGTTAGGCAATCTCAATTATCTCCATGTAAATTTCATATTTGGCACATACAGAGACTAATCAGCGCTGTGCTTTTTTTTCCAAACAGATCTCAATTATTAAGGTACAGCTTTCAATTGTTTATATTCCTCCACAGCCTTCAACCAAGTAAGAAAAACATGGTTTAAATTATTTTCTAATACATCTGAAAAAACAAATAATTACATTTTTGTATGTCAGGTTTCAATTACCACAAATTAGTATTAAAAGAATTCAAAGTTAATTAATTCAAAATACTTCAAGGATTTCACAGAAGTTTCTTTTAGTTGTTTAATCTATTTGGCTGTTTAATGAAAGCCTGAATTCTCCCATTCATCATTTTTACTGAGCTTCAGTCAATTGGGAAGTCTTTTAGACTCAGAATTAGCATGGTGTTATGAAAGTAAAATTGTGCAGGGCTCAATGAAACTCATAGAAGAATTTTGTCCTCCTGGAAGTATTATAGTAACCAAGTTTCCTATCTGCTTTTGAATAACTACATCATCTCTTCTGAAATTCCCCCAGTCTACTCTAAAAGCAGGAACGTAATTTGCATCTTTTTTCAACACCCAAAAGAGAAGAGGCAGATTCAGAACTGATGCCACTAGCAGTAAAGACAACAGCATCCCTGAGTCTTCAGCGTCTCAGATTCACACAAGTAAACTTGAAATTTCAATTTGCCTTCTTACCTAAATTAATATTTATAACCTAAATTAATTTGAAATGTAGAAGCACAATGAAAATTATCTTTGAAAGGAAAATTGAAGGCTGGGGAAAAGTCAGAATCCATCTGATCCTGTTTTCATTATAAGACAAATCAATAATGCTGACAAAAACTTAGGAGGTTACGCTCCTGTAAATGCAAAGAGAATGAAAAGAGAAAAACAGATGTGTTATGTTTAAATGTAGTAACTACAAGTGATTGTCTAAAAGTGTTTTCTAAAAATTCAAAGGAAAATTAGCTTAGCCATTTTTTAAAAACTAAAAATATACTGGTATAATTGAGAACCAGAAAGGCTCACTTGTGTAATCCACCAACGCGTAATTCCAGCAATAAATCAAAAGCAATTCCTAGAGAAAAGAAAAGTGCTCTGCTTCCTCCACTGCAAAACCAGGGATAATATCTCCACAAAGTTTTCCAAGATCTTGGACAGACCAGAGCAATGGCACACAAGACACAAATATTGCTTCACTCTTACAGTTATTAAAACTTACTAAAGGACCAACCTCCTCCACCCGCCCTCCTCCTGAATGTTGTACCCTCCTATTAGCTCTCCTGTATTTTGGAAAGAAGTTTGCCTTAGCTTCCTTTCCCTTCTTCATTGAAACATATTATTTTCAGTTAAGGTCTTTAAATCATTCAAGTTGCGTAAGCACTTTGCCTTCGAAAGGGTCTGCATTTTACATGGCTCTGGAAGTAACTTCAACAATGTTTTCTGCCAAAACTATCTATCTGCTGCTGCCTGCTTCCTCCTCTCCCAACCCAGCCACACACCTGTTCCTCTTCCTCCTACCTTCTTCAGCACTCATTTCAAAGTCACCTATACACTTTGGGGGAGTTTTTGTACCCTCCTGAAAGCAACCAAGTAGCCTCTTTCTCCCTTTATCTTCCTACTATCCTCATAAGAGGATGTTATTAGTGCTTACAGAAGTCCCAGGCAGACAAAGGTCCAGATCCACAGGAGACACCTTCGACATGCCTTGGCAATCTCAGAAGCCCACCATCTCCTCCCAGAGATCTTCCTCTAGTAGAAGGTTTCCCCACACACAATATATGGGAACTTCCAACTCAGTACTCCAGATTCCAGTCTGAGAGACAAGACATGAAGAAATACGCCTTGTGATGCCAAGGGTCCTCATGGGCCCTCAAACTTGACCAAAGTTGCAAAAGAGATAATTTCTCTCACAAGGCCAGCGGGAAACTTGCAAAATCACTGTGTGATACAGACTAGGAAAAGAATGGCCAGTCACAGCCCTTCAGCTACCATACCACTGCAGCTGTCAAGTTATATTCTGTTGTTTCTCAATATGTTTCTGGACGCAAGTTAAAGAGACAGGCAAAACTGGCTCAGGTATCCACCTCTGTATTTAAAGAGCTGTGAGTGTAAAACATGAAATTGAAATTAGGGAGTCACATTTAGAGTGACCACGACAGTTTTCTTCTTACATTAGTATGATCTTTCCCTGTGCTAATGGTTGTTGTCTAACCATTTCCCATAACATCATCTTTATACTCTTGCCATAAGATCAGTAATTCTTTGGCTTGGCAGAATAGGTCAGTTCCTACATTCCTTCAGAATACAGGAATAACAGCATACAATAAGTTTATAGGCCCAGGCAGAACATACCTCCAAATACAGAGAATTTTCCACTGAATTATTCTAGATAACAGATTATATTTAACATTAGCATTCTGAAGCACAGTTCTCTCAAAGTCATAGCAATAGGTCAAGGAATCAATCTTCTGGTCTTATAAGAAGCTCATGAGATTTAAGTCTCCACCTCGGCCAGCAATGAAAATCTGGAGCCAGCATGGACCCATTAAAAGGAGCAGTATCATTTACATAAACATACGCAAATGAGTTGCTGAAGGGAAGGGCCATCATCATATCTTCCTCTTGCACATTCAAAACAAATTGACACATTTTAGAGCTGCATAAAGTTGATATCTACCCCAAAAACTCCATTCTGCCAAATCCAAGCATAATCTGCACGGCCTCTTTCATTTCAGATTGGCAAACCTCAGTTGTGGGCAGACGTACAACCAGAATGTGGTGAGATGCAACAGAAACATACACAGCCAGTGCCGTGACTAAATAAATTATGGTGCTAGATTATTTTCAGAATTACTCTTTGTAGGATAATCTTGCTACAGAAGTCATTTTGTTCTGACTTAAATGCTAAGTTTTAAATGTCTTCCAACTACAGAGAAAGTCAAGTATCCAGTCATTACCGTTCGAAAGGCTTAAAAGAGAGAAGCTGAAATTTAAGAATATGGAAGTGGTCCATCCCAGAGGGACAGAACTGTGTATTTACACCACTGAAGACAAAGCAGAAAACACAGAAGATGAAAATTAAAACCAAATATTTCCATAGGAAACCACGCATTTTTCAAAACTAATAAATAAATATAATAAAATAATTAGAATTTTTAGCTTGGTTGCCTTGCATCACAAGCAGAGGCAAGAGAACAAAACAGAAAAGAACAAACCCAAAATATTCAGCATTTAAACTTTAAAAGGGTTTTCCTATTATTTAGTCAGGTTAAAAATAGATGAGAGGCAAAAATAAACCAGGTTTGAAGTCTACCCATCAAACAACTTTTGATCAGCCTGTAGGAACCAGCCACTTTGAAAATCGCTGTTTCAGCTTTTAAAAGACTGAAGACAAACGCTGCTCTGCCCTCTCCTCATTTGTGGGAGGGAAATACTTGAAAAGTACAGGAAAAATGTATTGGCCAGGGGAAAATATACAAATTATATACACCTTTTGTCTTCAAAAATTCCTGCTTTTTTTTTCTGTTTTGTTTTTTTTTTTTTTCCTTTTTCCCAAAAATCAATGATGTTTGAAATTCTTTGCAGATACACTGTCCTCCTTCTTTGGGTTTTTCATTGTTACGGAAGAAACCTATTCCAATAGTTATACTTGGAATGCTTAATAAAGCAGTAATTTCTTCAGGGTATTTAAAGCTAGATGATCTTTATGGATACGCAACTGCATTTCCCATTAGAGGACAGAAAAGCTCAGTACTTCAAATTTCAATCATCTACCTGCCAGATTTTCTAGAGGAACAAGTGGGATCTCTGTTTCATAACTCTTTGTTTTCCCAGATTAGAGAATTAGTTAAACGCTAACCATAGATACTAAAACAGCTAGTAAACTGTGAGAACTTAATTTCTTATCTAACTACAGCACAGAAGAATTTCCCATAGGCATCACTTTCTTGATTTGGGTCCGTTCTCAGAAAGCAAAACCCCAAGGCACCAGACGAGCATGCCATGCTGCAGAAACACCCCTGTTGTGTTTCCATCTGGTGACACCATCAGCTCCAAGGGTTTGTTTGATTCATTCTAAAGTGCTTTTCGACTGTTCTGATGCAGTGATCTTAAAACCGAACATAAACGGGATAATTTCTTTTTTCCTCCTACACAGAGGTACCCTAAAGAAAAGTAACCTGCTCCTCTGATGCTCAGATCAGTCAGATGGGGTCTGTGACTTCGTGTGATGACCTGGGCTACTCACACAAGCACACACTGCTATTTGGTGCTCCTTACACTTTTGCTAACTCCATTCTGAAGCAATGAAAGGAAATTCTCTGGAAAACACATGATGAATAATTTACTCCTTTAACTCTCACCTACTACTTGTTATTTTCTCCTTCAAACTTTCATAGTACCATCATCTCCAAAGGACAACTTACTACAAAAGCATCTGCAGAACTGTCCCCCCAATAAACATGAAATGTTTAAATAAGCAAACACTTCCTCAAAACTACATTTAAGAATACAGCTTGAGTCCCTGGAAAGATACAGGTGTCAGGGGGCTGATTTGATGCAGACATAGAAAACTAGTTGAAGAAAAGAAGTCCCTGCTCTTATAAATCACTATGGAGTAAGTAGCGCTTGTGACAAGGGAGATCTAACTTTAATTCTCCCCTTCTCGTGGTTTGCAATAAAGAATAGAAAGAAGGCAATAATTTTCTTCTTAGATTTCTACACAGTGTCTGTGGAAACATTCACACATTTTAATGAAGTTATTCCACATTATACAAATCTCCACTATTGAACCAAACTGGAAAACTGAACACCAGTAGATACTGGTCTTAATTTCTCCTTATACACCTAAGCAGACTAACTGTTCAGCCACTCATAAATTCATCTCTCTTCAGTGTCTTGTTAAAATTAATTGTAAAGGTTACTGTCATTTCAGGCAAAAATGTATGGTCAAGCCATTGATTTCCATTTCAGTAAAGATTTAGTTCTCAGACTACACAGAAAAAAAATCAATTTTAACCAAAATATATGACACTGCATATATTTTCAGAAGACATCAATATTAAGTTTTTATTACTTATAGTCACTGAGACTGAGAAAAAAAAAAAAGAAAAATGTGATTTAAGATACCTATGAAACACACTTTAAAATTAAAATCCATTTTTATAATTATTTTCTTTCTGCCAAAGCCAGAAAACAATCGAACAGGGAATATTGTTAGTCAAGATGTTGGACACACAATATCAGTCCTGAAAAATTAATGAGGTTAATGCTCAGATTATATTTTCAGGTTTATCCAAAAAAGCATTTGCTTTTCACAAATACTAAACATGAAAATTATTGATTCTACAGACATTTCTGCAACCAACTCTTTGCAACAATATTAACAAATGTGAACACAAGAGTTTACAGACGGAGAACAAAACTGACATTTTAGTCTAAATGGTTATTGAGGAACAATTTTGGGAAATATTTGCTCAGCTGTGCCTCTGCAATTCAGACAGCTTGGAGTACAACACTATGCTCCTCAGGTTCACAGGTTGATGTTTAGTCCTCATGACTATGTGCACGACTGCTGTTGGATTTCCAGAGCTGTAGAGGAGTGCTCTTGTCCCTTGGGAACTTACACATTGCCTACATCTGCACTTAAAAACCCCTCTGGAAATCAAGTTTCATTCCACCTCCTTTATTGTAACACATAGACCTCCTTTTATTATTAAATGACTTTGTGCCGTTCTCCTGCCAAATCAACTATGCAGAATGACCATTTCTACTGTAAAGCCATTTTTGCAATTCACTGATTCTGGGAAACTGAGCAACACATGAGGATCATGGATGAATTCAGAGTACCTTCATATGGAATCTTAATTGTGTGTATTCAAGCAGGGACTAGGATTTTGCTGGTCACCAGCATTATTGATATGTGACTGGTCTGTTTTTCCACCCCTGTTATGCTGTGGATGGTGAAGGAACAGCTACACCAGCATAGTTTGTACAAAGACTCATTAGAGTCCTAGGAGATTGATTACACCTTTTACTCCAGATTGCTCAGCCTCAGTGAACACAAGGCAGGTAGAATTAAAACCCGTTTGACCTATTAGCTCCCAAGCCTTCAACTTGAAAGATCAAGAACAGAGTGATAACACATTAAAATAGGTTGTCTTTTTAGTTCAATGTAAATATTTCAGTACAGAGATAAAAAAATAATCTGTGACTGAGTTTAAAAGTCAGAAGGAAGAAATATTCCCAGCCTTAATGCTTCAACTCAGTAATTCCAACCCAGTTCATGAAAGCATTTTTTCTTGTAATATTTGTACTTTTAAAAGACTGGTTTTCATATAGAAGAAAGTTCATGACAGAACCTGGTTCATGACTTGGCTTTTAAGGAAAAAATCCAATTTGTGTCACTGCTTTGTTTATTGTATAAACAATACAGGACAAAGAAAAAGAGGAGCCCACCTAAAGAAGGGTTCATAATAGTTTATTCTGTGTTGCTTTCAAAGGATGTAGATCGTGGATGTCTGAATAATCACAAATCATTCCCTTATTAAAAGTTACATGTGACATCTACATATTCACTACAATGACAATTGCTAAAGAAATAAAAAAATTACACATTTTTCTCAGCCATGCGTAATAGTTCATTACATAGATGCAATGAGTGGCTTTTAATCAAGCTATTCTCTGAAGACATAATAACCCGTTTTGAGATCCCATTAGATATAAACTACACACAGTAATCTCTGACTGCAACAGCTTGCTTCTAATAGCTGTATCTGTGGCAGATGTTTTAGAAAAAAACATAAAAATCTAAAAAGCCACAATCCCACTTGCCAAATTACCAATTAAGTTGCAGATTGGCTGTTTAATTTCAAGAGCAGAATTGTCACCTACACACAAAGTTAGTGAGGTGCTTCCCACTGACCTTTCCAAATACCATAAAAGTAAAACTTGGGTCAGGGGACATGAAAATAGCAGATATATTTAAGGGAACACTGAGAACACAGTGAAATTGTCATTAGCTTCATATTCAACATTTCAGTTGATATTAGGGAATAGGGCTCAAGGAAAAGCAAGAACACTTTTTTGAAAGTGTCCTCCCTGCACTTTTTCCTGCACGTGTGTACTCTCAACACACCAAGAAAGAGGTCGCTGTGTCCCTCACTCCACATGCCCACTTGGTATGTAGGGACTTGTACAGAATGTGAGAGATCTAGGCCCAAATCCTATTCCAATTCAAGCAGACCTGCTTTTAATCTCGCTCTCAACTGGCTTGTCTGTCTGCAGAAAACTATTCATTATGAGTCAGCATCACAGGCTGGTTTTCAGCCCAGATATTACAGCGAGCTGCTCCTGACCCTGTTCCAAATCTGGCAGTGACTATGCAGTTTGAGGTTTTTCTTACCAGTTACATCTGTTACTGGCACCTCTCTGTAACCTTGACTGGAAATCCCATCCCATTTGAAGGTTTCACCTACACCAATATAGTGCTATTTCATTTTGGTTCACATGACTTATTACCTTTTCCCGAACCTTCCCAGACTGCTACAATAGAAATACAGCACATGTAGATAGGAAAAAAAAAAAATCAGAAAAAGCTCTCATTTCTAGTAGAGAAACAATACTACTACCTTTCAAAGAAGAGGTGATTAATGCTTCATTCTGTGGTGCCCATAAAAGCAAATCTTTTGAGAAATTTGTGTATTTTGACATTATTTGTGTATTTTGATATTGATGGTGACTGGAGAGGGTCATAGTTATGAAACCAAAAACTTCATAATTAATACTACATACTTTCAGACACTTTTTT
Organism: Scolopax mira; assembly: GCA_004320125.1. Classification (NCBI taxonomy): domain Eukaryota; kingdom Metazoa; phylum Chordata; class Aves; order Charadriiformes; family Scolopacidae; genus Scolopax; species Scolopax mira. Next base: position 45,356 of record BJBW01001600.1, on the reverse strand, counting down.
AATTTGAAGAAGAGAAAAAAATTCATAGACAGGAAAAACTTCACAAACAAAAAAAATGTGTTTCTATTACATCCTGCAATGTAGGATGTACATCCCTGCAATAGCAGAATTCTCTGATAGTGTTGACCCCCTTAATGAGGGCCACCAATCTGAGAAGCTCTGTAGAGAGACTCAGATACCCTCAGTCAACACAGAGAGAATTCCCCAGGGATTCCCAAGGACTCAAAAAATATGTGGCATAAAACATGGGAGTACATTTAACCCTGTCTCCATAGTTCCATCTCTTCTCTCACACAGGCTTAAGTAAAAATTCTGCATCTACCCTAACTTTACTTTAGTATCTTATAGTTTGAAGAACCGTTAAAATTACAATGAGAGAACACTTAAATGTAATGTTCCATACAGTAAGAACTTTACATGTACGAAAATCACATACTATTATTCTTTTCGAGCATTAATGCATGGATTAGAAGAGCAGAAGCCACAAACTCCTGTGCTAGTATTGTCATAATTCTTTCTCTTCTGATGGAAGCACACTGGATGCCCCACTAATGTTATACCCAGACAAGGCAATTTTGTGAAATATCACGAGCCATGTGGTATTACTTGTCATTAATATAATCTTAATCAGCAGTAACCCACATACTACTATTGCACACAATAAGCCTACTCAAAGAATAGGAATGTCAAGCAAGTTTCAATATTTAAAAAAAAACCCCCAAACTGAATCCACACTTGTCGGCACAGGCCTGAAGCAGTTTAGCTCCACAGGCAAAGCTGTCTGGCTACTGCTGACCACACTAAATATAAATTACCTATTGCTTATAGTTTGCATATAAAACCTCTGCTAGAGCAGCTGAAGCACCTCATCTGCAGATGGATGTTTGTGTCAGCAACATACTTTTTCACTGCCAAGTATCTATCTTTTCTCATTAGTGCTTGCAGCTGAGCAACTTTCGCCTATGAGCAATAGGCCACCGTAAAAATATGAACACAACTATCTTTAAACCAATAAAACTTTACAAATAGGAAAGCTATCTCATACATCCTACTAAGCTGGTATTTTACTTCTGATCTTTTGTAACAAGGATATCTGTTACGAAATTTATAACAAATATAGGATATTTGTGCAAGGATAATTTTTTCTTTCTGAAAAACAGTGGGGTTTCCTGCAAATAATTATTTTATTCTTTGGTAGATGGAAAAATTGACAACAAAACATGCATTTTGCAAAAGATGTTTCAAGTCACTAAGATAAAGTGGAAGCTACTGACAAAGTCTTCCAGGACAACTGCACCCATTTCCAAATGCACATCACCACATAGACATGTATATACAGGTGTAGAGAAGGAAAAGAAAGGCAAAAAAAAATTCTCTGGAAGACCAAAAGGTTCCAGAGATGTCTTTGTGACTATTAATCACTTCCAAGTCAATTGTTATCTAAGCAGCTTTCTCCAGAAGAAAGTTTGTGACAACTCCAGCCTGTACCAGAGCAAGCCTTAAGCACTGTTACTGCTCTTGCACATGCAGACAGTGATGACCACAACCCTGACAAGGTGCCAGTGGTCCATCAAGTAACAGATGCAAGGAAAAAATCACTTTTCAAAATAGTACCACAAAACAATGACGCCCAAATGACAAAACAAAAACAATTCTTATATATCTATGGCAAAACCCCAAAAATCTAAAATAAAAGATCAAAATTTAATTGTGGTGATTAAACATTACACGAGTCAATCCTGGGAGACTGATGTTCTCCACAAAAAGCCTGCTCTGTTTATGGTGCAAGAGCCACCAAAACCGAGACAGACAATTAAAGCAGCTACCTACAAACACCTGACTTGCTACTCTGAGTGCGGGTGGCCCCACTTTTATAGAGAGAGAGAATTATAGAGATAGCTTATGTTCTTTTCTCCAAGTGCAATAAGGGAAAAAAGAGGGAAAAAAAAAGAAAAGGAAAAAAAAAAGGAGACAGAGACATGTTCAGTATGTATTTAACTACGGCTAATTCCTCCCTCCCCAAGAAGGGAAGCTTATCTTGAATCAAGATTTAAATATGGGTGATTTGCTTGCAACCAAACGCACATGTATCTAAACCATTTCCTGACTTCTTTCCAGAACACACATTAAAAGAACCACAGATTAGAATTTTTGAGAATGAGGTGAAACAGGCACTGACTACAAGATAATGGATCTTTCCTGGTTTTAGTTCCTACAATTGATTGAATTTTCTGCCACCTACTGTCTCCATTAGAACTTTGGTCCCAAGAGCTGAACAACATTAAGGCTTTCATGTTTTGCTAAGAGGTCACTGACAGCTTGCCTTAAGCTTCTGCTTTCAAACCTTAAAGTTAATTAAACTTGACTGTAAAGAGTATATTGATTTAACTCTACAGCCAATTTTTAATTCTGCTGTCGCTAAGCTGTCACCATCAGTAATGAGAATTCTGAGGGGGATGAAGGCATTGTAGGGCTGCTGTGGTGAAGTACACAGTTCACCAGGAGTTTCTCATAGTGAGAGCCCTCTAAACGAACATACAACGTTAATGAAGTAGTGCCACGACACACATTGCCTGGTATCAGCTCTACCAGCTGACACCAATACTGCCCCTTACCTGCACCATGTTACAGGTGACTGCCCTGCCTCTGCTCTCACCTCGGGTTTGCCGGCTACGCAACATCTCTAGGGGGTTCCTAATCCTCTTTATTCACAAGGATGGAAGTCAGCTGTGCTATGTAAGACCTTCAGAGATCATTTGGCCTAGGACAAGTGACAGAGCAGTTGCTTGGGAGAAAGGTAACCTGCCATCCCTTTGAAACAGAAAGGTGCATTAAGTTTTCCATGATACATTCCAAAATCTAAGAAAACATAGATGAGGGTCTGGATTTGAAAACTATGAAGTCTGAATGCTAGAACCAGGTGATTTTATTTTATTTACTATGTAAATACTTAATTGGGCTTCCTGCTTCAGTGGGCATCAATGACCCCAATCCTATTGGGAGAGCAAGTAAGGCTGAGAATTGACTGTGTTAAGAACACTGATTTCCTGGCTTTGGAAAAGAACAAACCATTTTTCAGTTTAAAGTTGTGTCATCCAGAAGAACGTTGAGAAAAGCTTGGGTGCTGATTGAGTGTCGGTGCACATACCTAGAAAGGCCAGTAGCCCTCACTAGCCTTGCTCTCGTTTGAAGCAAACTTAAGCAGCCTAGGAATTTCAAATTCCATCTTTAAATCACTATTTTGCTCTTTGGCTTTTTGTTAATCATATTGCGGAGCAAATAACTGAGTGCACCTACTGAACTGACCCTGATTCCCTTGAACTCTTTTGCTCTTTGTTTTTAAATATTTTATTTAAAAATTCAACTTGAAATATTAATGTCCCTCCGAGACATGAAGAATATTCTTTGTTATCCAAGAACAGAATGAGCTGTTTTCAACTCATCTGATTTGATGTTTTTGTCCCTGCAATATGCCAGTTCAGTAGTTCACATTTTCCACTGACTTTTCAATGCTTTCTGAGGCCCAAATGACATTACCCTTTAAGTACATGAGGCTGCTGTCATCAAGAAAGAGGCAGCACAGAAAAGTCACTGGATACAAAGCTAAGATACAATTAAGCAACTAAAAAATAAAGAAAAAAGAATCGTGATCAACCATTTCTGCTCCCATTCACCCTTTCCATGCAGAGCTCTGTTGGAGATATATTGGCCCTGACATTCTTCACAATACAAGCCAGGATTGCAGGCAAGTTCAGGTCAGAAAGAGTTCAATTCAGGCTCTGTTCTGTAGGTCAGGCTTTTTTCTTTTTTTTTTTTTTTCCCCAGATACAGGAGTCCCATGTATGACAAAACCTCAAAGACAACTCACCACCTCTTCTTCCAGATGCTTTGCTTTAAGCAATATCCCGTGAAATGCCTTTAGGCGTTATTTAGACCTGTTCCAAAGACTTCTGAGATATTTCAGTTTCATATGTTAAAGAGACTTATTTAATTTTTCCCTGGGTTTTGAGTTATAGTCCATGACATTACCACTGCTATTTTTCATTAACTGTCGTTAGCACCTGTTATCAGCAATACCAACTTGATTTCCAGGAATATCTTCAACCCAGGTACTCATTGTATAGCTACATCAGAGCATCCTTTCTGGATTATTTTCTTGTTAGCAACCTCAGTCTCCATAAGATTAAAATTAGAATTGACCAGATGAGGGCCTCAGTCACAAAAATGGCTTATGAGCTAAGTATTCTGTAAAATATAGATTGTACTTTCAGGCAATAAGTTAAAGCTTCTGTTTAGAAAACTAAAAGAGCACTCCCAAATTTTTGTTTCAGAAAATTTTTCTTTACAAAGCAGGAGAGAGATTATTCACTGCTTTCTTCTATGTAACATTTTGCTAATGACTTCAGCAAAAGTAGTCCCTTTATGTATATTGAATACTTAACTTTTGCTCATGTATTTAGTAAGACCAGAATATGTAATACAGAATAAGTACATACGATAAAGAAAGTTAAACAACTTTGGATCCTGAGTTTTCTTGTACTACATTCCCATTTCTGGGACAAAAATGAAGTGACAACCTACAAGGATGTTTATTAGACTGCACATATCAAAAAAATGTTCCATACATATTTTGATCCTGTACACATAAAATGGGTAGAAATTTATGGCTATTAACTTCTCTGATTTTTCCTCTACTTGTATTGGGTTTGAAAAAGTTCTGTCCTTACAACTTTGGTTTGCATAATCCTTAATTAAGTCTCTACATGCCATATTTCCATTTTGAGTTCAAAATTATAAATAAGAGCTCCACAGAGATTGCCAGACATTCACAGGGATTTTCTTCCTTTTTTTCTGGAGGATGTTATTTAACAGATTTTGTATGGCAGGATAAGTACTTATTATCTAACTAAAACCAATACATCAGGAGGGTATAAATGTATTTGGAACAACAGCTACCACCAATTCTTAATTTTCAGAGCTTCCTTTCTAACATAGAAATAAAGACAAACTGCTGTGAGCTAAACACTAAAAATTAGAAAAGTATCCCTTAGAATTATTTGAGAGGTTTCAAAGGTCTTTTGCAGATTTAATATAATCCATCTTCAATAATGATTATATGCTTGAGAAAACCTGGCATTTCAACAGTTCTTTAGCCAGCTGGTTTCCTTCCAAACTCCTGCTGCTATCTGATGTTACAAAAGGTCAAACTTACAAAATTCCTTAAAATGTATTTAAATAATAAAAGTCAGTAAACTGCCCACAAACCACAGCATAATTGCTGTGACTACAAGAGTTTAATTCAATTCAAGAGGAAAAAAAATTTTGGTTAGCTGTCTGGTATCAAACTCATTCAGACAATTTCAACTCTAATCTAATTCACAAAACATTAATCTGTCTGGTTCCTGATCTAAAAACTACCATTCTTAAAAATTTGAACTTGATCTTATTTGAATGTTTTCAAGTGCTATAAAAACCTGTCAAACATCTTCTAGCAGGAAAAAGGATGTGCAATTACACTATTTTGATTCTTGTACAAGCTTCCAGAAAACCACTTTTCATGATTTACAAATAAATAAACATTAAATACTGTCCCAAATTTAAAGTAGTTAAGAAATACCCAAGAAAGCAAAGTAATTCCTGAAGCTAAAGTTCCTGCAGTGTGTTTTCTTCTATATATAATTATAATTAATATAGTTTGTACACATTCATGCAACATACAAAATACAATAGCCTGATGTCACTCAATGCAACGTGCCCATTTATAGGAATCTTCTTTACCATAACACTTCCACAAAGCATGAAGTTTGTAAAACAACCTCTCAACTGCTGTTCCAGCTTTCTCCAAATCTCAGAGAACACTCCAATTCTGTCCCTATTACCATTTGAGTATGCACAGTTACAGATTCCTCCTTATTTCTTGTTTATGTGCTTTGTGTGCCCAACCAATGGCAACTAGATTGACGCATGTTTACTCCAGGAGAAAATTCTTATATTAAACCTGGCTATAATAAAGTATAAACTCGAATCCACTGATGACAGTTAGCATGATCCCTAGAGAGGGCACTTTCATTATTTACTAAAATTTTCACAGCAGCAAATACTTTCATAAAATATCAACCCAGAAACATACCCAGATTCAACTGTGCGAACACATCCGTATCTGTCCAGCAAAAGGCATTCAGAGGATCTGCAGAAAATTCTCAAGCTTGGTCATTCGCCAAATAGCCAATCTCTTTTGAAATATTCACAAAGATAAAAAAAAAAAAATCAGGGCAGAGGAAATATAGGGGAAGATTTGCGCAAGTATCTTAGTATCAAGTATAGTATTTATATATACTTAGTATCAAGTATATTAGAATTCCAACATGAAATTTTGAATGGACAAGTGTCTGCCAACATGAAAGTTTTTTGTTCTAAGAATGAAAGATGCTCCTGAGGAGCTAATTTCCATTCTGCCAATTGCATATGTTAAACTCCTGTGGAATAGTTTAGGACCACAGAGCTGTGCAATCAGGCACCTTGGTAAAAGTGAAGTTATATGCTTAGATGACCATGTTGTCTTCATTTTTTTGCGTCACATTAAAGTCATAGGAAAAGGCAGACATCTCATATATTACTGAAAACAGCATGACTACAACTTTCTGTGGACACCACCACGGAAGGCAAGGTGCACCGAAGACAGCTCCAGTATCTCTCCGTGCAAGCCAAAACATGAGGAGACACAAATAGGAAACGTGTGTTAAAGGCACAATCCTGATTTGAATTTAAATACTGACGTATACACACGTAGACTTCCTCTGCAGTCAGTAGACAAGGGCATCACCAGACAGCGTTAAAGATCCAGATCCTTACTAGGCCGAATTTTTGTCTGCAATCTCTGTCTTTGCTCTTCAACTAGATCCTGTAATTCTGAGCGTCAGTTACGGTACAATAGGTTCACAGTTCATATGGAATAGCATCCCAATTGACCCACCAAACTTTGCTTTCCTCAACATCAACTCTCTTGAAAGAGATAGACAAGCACTATCCCCAGAGATATCTTCTGATATGGACAGTCTGAGAAGACAAGTACTCCTGAGTGATACAGATACATGGGCATACATTTGAACTGGCCATTTCAAAGAATAATTACCAAAAAAAAAATTTCTGAAAGACATAAGAAGGAACCCTGGACAATAAATGCATTGAAGGATTTTATCTGTCTAACAGAAGTTTCATACCAGGTATAAAATGCGGGATGGAGGGGTTGTTTTGTGAGCTACTAACAGCTGGACAGCTGTGTTTTGCAGCCCGACATCCAAAGCAGATGAGCAGAGATCCAACAGTTCATAGTGATTATGCTTTTTTATTAACTCTGAAGAACTTTAGACTTTGTTCTGTTTAGAGCAGTTGTTTTGTTTATATCTTATGAATTAGAAAATATTTTATACAAATGCATGAAAAAGGCACCAATTCAAGAATATAGCAAGCAAATTTCTCAACATTAAATCTGAAACCATAGTTACCTAATTTCACACTGAGTGTGGTTATATTTTGCATATTTAAACTCCCAGAAGGATGTCTGCAGGATTATACAAGCATCAGGTTATTGACATATAATTGTTGTAACAAGCAGATGAAACTTCTTCAGTAGTTGGAATGATTTTATTTTTTAAATTTTATTTTTTTTTAAAGTCTGGAACAACATTTTTAGAATTCTAGAAGGAAGCTTTCCTTTACCCATCTTAGTAATATTCAACTGCATTCTCTAATATAAAAGCTTCAGCCATTTATAAACAAGGTTTATTATGGGCTATGCAATATATTCCCTACAAGTAACAGTTTTCTTGTCACATACCAAAATCCATTACCAAAACATTATTGTTACTAAGTCACCAGATTAAAATATTTAAAGGGTTTTGAAACAAAGAAAGAAAAACTGTGCTCCTGTGATACACGGGCAAAGAATTTCAAGCCTCTCACCTGGCAAGCAAATATGAAGCACAAGGAAAATCTAAAACCTGTAAAACAAAATGACCGCTCCTTTCTGAATAAATAAAATTTGTACACAGAAGAAGACAACAAAACAACCAAGGACCATGTTGGACTACAGGATGGTTTCAGTGCCCCAGACAGTAATCCTGTCTTTGAAATCAGTCTCCATACCCCAAGCTCCTGTTGGTGACACGGCTGGACCAGGAGGAAAAGCGGTACTTTCAGGACCACTATTAGAACTGGTCTCACAACACACATGTATTGCTTTACCTTGATGTAAAAGATACACAAACATTGTGACTTCTGTCTCCCAAGACACAGCGCCAGAGATGCCCAAGACATATATTATCCACACAGTAAAAATAAGATGATATGCAATTTTACTTCAATTCCTACATCCTTTTCCCCATGTCTTTCCGACTATTAGTAAACCAGTTCACATATCATTTCCTAGGCAGCAAAAATTTTATAAAAGCTTCAGTTCCAGGACAGAGCAGGTTTCCCAAATGAAAAACCATTGCTGGAGAAGCTGGTGTTTCTCCTAGGGGTAAGCTGATACACACATGCTTTTGGTGCATAACATGACAACAAACAAAGCTCGCACTATATATTTTCTGGCTCACAGACAAATACCATGCAATTAATGTCAAGTCAACTTGCGTAGCAACTGCTAATAATTTTCACATATTTGGGAAACAGAGCTTTTGTTGTCTGTTACAAGTTATTTAAGGCTGACTCATTTTCAGGGTTTCTTAGCACCATAGGGCTCCACAGTTTTTTTGTGACACTGCCTGGCTTTCATAAAAATAACACCAAAGAAATTTTAGAAGTAATGATAATAAACAAGCCTGACATGACCTTCTGGGACTTTTTATTACAAAAACTATTTAGACAGCAATATCTAGAGGCAGAAGAGAGCTCTTATAGCAATAACAAATCAGTACTTTCAGCCTCAGGAAGCACTTCTAGCATATCCCACCCCTACCACGATTTGGTGTTAGATAAGAATCTGAAGTACCTTACAGTACAAAGATTTTTAATTTTTTTTTTAATAACATGAATAAGTATTTTGCAATTCTAAATGCACATCACCAAGGTCCATAATGTTACCTTAAGGTATGTTCAGACTCATGGCATAGGTTAGAATCATAGAATAGTTAGTGTTGGAAGGGACTTTAAAGATCACCAACTTCCAACCCCCCTGCCCTGGACAGGGACAGTTCCCATCAGACCAGGGTGTTCAAAGCCCCCTCCAACCTGCCCCAGGGATGGGGCAGCCACAACTTCTCTGGGCAACCTGGGCTAGGTTCTCACCACTCTCACAGTAAAGAATTTCTTTCTAGTATCTAATCAAAATCTCCCCTCTTTCAGCTTGAAACCATTACCCCTTGTCCTATTGCTCCACTCCCTGACAAAGAGCCCCCCCTCATCTCTCCTGTAGCCCCTGCAGGTACTGGAAGGCTGCTATAAGGTTACCCTGGAGCCTTCTCTTCTCCAGACTGAACAACCCCAAATCTCTCACCCTGTCTTTATAGCAGAGGTGCTCCAGCCCTCAGAGCATCTTTGTGGCCCTCTGCTGGACCCATTCCAACATATCCATAACTGCTATGCTTTATTTTTCCCCTAAATAGTGAATGCTGTGGTATTTAATTCCCTCACAGAAATAAGCTTATTCATAGCAGTTCTAAGAATCCTCCAAAGGAAGAATCTAATATAATTTCTCAGCTTTTCTGGTTAATACACTATACACAGCCACCATTCTTGATTTATTTCGGTTTCTGCCTTCTACTTGGATAATATTGCTTTTCTCTCCCATAAATTAAAGGTGATAAGCATTAATATTTTCCATGCATTTGAAAATATCTTAACTTATAAATAGCAATAAAAATAGTAATTATGAATAGTAAAATAATACTATATATAATAAAAGGTCTGATCTTTACAGATTCCATCTGTGATCGGTTCAGATTGAGAATAGTTCCTCAAATTCCAAATATCAAAAATGAACAGAATGTACACATCTTGAAGTCTCTGAACCTATAGGTGTTCAGTAAAGCATCAGTGTATATCACCCCATCCAGATCTAACATTCCTAAAGCGTCATAGCTTCCTGCTCTGTATGCAAGTCTCCATCACTTACTATTTTTTCTTGTTGGGCCTGAAACAGGGTAGAGAATTATTTAAAGGACAGAGCTATGAATCTTCATGTTTGCAGTGATTCAAGTTTCAAATGAGCTGCAAAACGTATGTGTGTACAAATAAATCATTCCTTTATTCAAAGTTGCCATAGAGACACACTACTTCCTATTGACCAGAATAGCAGCTTCTGTTGAAGTAAACAGGGCTGAGAAGACAAGAAGACAATAGACCATGAGATTTATAAACTAAGTCCCATTAATCTACCTCTTTAATAAAACTCATTAGTTACATAGAAATGGATTTGTTGCTGAATATTCCTGTGGGCTTTTGTAACCCACTGACTTCAAAGGAGTTATCTCAGCCATGAATTTGTCTCTTGGTTATACTGGGACTCTCAACTCCTGATTGATAAAACTTATCTGCCAGTGTGGAGCTGAACAAGAGGACTGGGTCAATAACAAGCTACCTCCTAACTTAAAGTGGAGTAACAGCTCTGCCAGCCTAAATGAGAGGCCTCAGAATACAACCCCACAAGCTTCATTGTCAGGGATGCTGAGTGGGGAAAAAAAATAAAAAATTGTCAGACCTCAAATTAATTTTATACTAAACTAATTTTAAATGCCCCTTGCAATTCAGCAGATAATTATACATATATATATATACACAGAGAGTCTGTGTCTTGTAACTTCCAGTTCTTCACTATGTTTTCTCTTCGCCAAATCTTCTGATCACCTACATATCGATTTACACATAAGATTATTCTTTTATTTTCTCAGTGCCTTTCTCCCAGTGGATTATTCAGAAACCTTCCTCTGCCCAACATTTCTGACATCTTTATTAGGCTGGAAACATGGCATCTTCAGGAAAATAAGATTAATATATAACCAAGGTTACTATATTCAAAGGAAAATCTGACCCTTCATGCAAGTGACAAGCAAAAGCCAGAAGCCCCAGAAAGCCATTTTACCATCACCTCAAAAGTTTCATTTGGTTTGATTCAGAGCAGTTAAGGTCCTCTTATTTTAGTAAGGCACGCACTGGCATCCAAGCCAAGAGCTCGGTCAAGTAGCAAAGGTTCCACTTCAGTCTACTTAATAACTATTAAAGCAATAGGTACATATCAACCAATGCAGATATAGCAGAGATTCCTGCAGGACTCTAGATAAAGTGATTACAAAAAGATAATGGGACTTCAAAACAAAGTTTTATTGAGTACCAGGCACGTCTCAGCTTTGCTGCCTGTTCACTCAACTGATAAGACCCATTTACACCCCCCCCCCCCCCCCCCCGCCCCCCCCCCGCCATGGTAGGATGCTGGTCTCTCATACAGGTGAGGAAACAACAGACAATGAAAGGTGAGTGGGAAGTAAACTAACAGCTGTTATCTGCCTTATCACACTTTTTTTCCTTTAACAGTTGAGTCTGGAAAACAAGGGAGAAGCAAAGGCTGGATTTCTAAGTCATCATCTGCTCCCTTTTCTTTCCTATCCCTCTGTTCACTACCAGGGCAAATAAGTTAAGACAAATACCAGGCAACTGTCAGCACACCTTGCAGAAGACAGCTCTGACAGGACACCAGCAAGCAAGAAAGCATTTCAGAATTTCCCTCCACCCCCAACAGCTTAAAGTCTTCACAACTAAATATGCATTTTAAATATCAGTTTCTCATATTTTGCTGCTACCAGGATAAATAGTCACAGCACCAGGCATACAAACACATGATTTAGTTCTGAACAGAACTTTTAATGCTATATCCATAAAGACAGACAAAATCTAATCAAGTGATGTCACATGATTTGCAAAGACATATGACATTTAGAAATGGACAACAATCCATATCCTTCAAATCTTTTCTAACATGTTTTTAATGAAGAATGTCTTATTTGTTCTTACATCCTATTTAATTTTTTACATGGAAATAAGCACCTTTGCCACGAAGGGAATATGATGGCTATAAAAATGCACATAAAACTGAGAAAAAACCTTGCTACTTCAGGCAAATTTGAATAATGCAAAAAAGAAACATATTTAAGCAAGACAGAAGTGTGTTCTGAAACACTAGCTATTTTTCAACATTCAGTCCCCTCACACTGAAACTTTCCTCAGTCTTGCAAGTCTGTATAAGCAGAAACTGCTGCATATCATATAGCAACTAGAGCTGTAACTGGCAGATTCACCTTCTGGAAAAAGGAAAAAGAAGAAAATTAATTTATACTGTCATCTGTTAAACCACAGGCTGTAAATAGTTTAGCTGGAGAAAGCCATTCTAGGACAATTTAAAACATGGTAAGATTTGTGACCAGTTCTCCAAACCCTTTCCTTCCCACTCATGCTCACCAAAAACAAGGGAGGCTATGGATATGTGTTGAAGATCAATAGATAAGGCCCCCAGAAAATATACCTTTAATTTTCAGAGACCTATTATTAGAGGAGCCACTTAAACTCTCTAAAAACATGGCCTCAAAAGGAAACAGAAGGAAGCAGAGAAAACAAAGCAGAGTAAACTATTGATGGAGTGTCACCTGCAGAAAGAATTCACTAGTATACCAAGAGGGCCTTCCAAGGAAAAAGTTGCTTCTTCCTTGCTTTCTAGTCAAAGGTGGACATTCAAAGCTTCAGACTTTGGCCCTGAAGGGTTTGGTCTGGATCAGGATTTCTGAAAACAGAAGAATCCATTGCAACTGCTGTTTTCACTTCTTTCTGCCTGGAGGAACAGGCTCGAGTTTCTCCCTGTGGTTAGTAAGTTGAGTAGGAGTTAATGTCATCAAGAACTTTGATTCAAGTTTCTTTTGCTCTCCTTCTAGATTTTTATAACCAAGGACAAAAAAGTAAACTTGCCTGTGTGACCCACTCTAGCAGTAACAATAATCTTAAAACATTAACTCCTTACTGAAAACTGTATCACATCTAAGGGATTGCCATAAAAGGGCATCTTTTTAGCCCCTATGCATTACTGAGAAGTCATTGCTCTATTTGCAGGATCCTGCAGAAAGATAATAGCTCATAAAAAACAAGAAAGCTGGAGAACAACCTTATCTACCAATTTCAAAAGTCATCATGGGGCATATGAGGTCAGCTTATACCCTTGTCATGTGTCTCACAGCATTAATCTTCCCATGACAAAAAGAGACTAAAGCTGCTGGGAAAACCTGCAGGCACCACAGTGTCTCCAGCAGCGTTTCAAGGCCACTGACACAGCACAATTAATCAGTGTGTGCAAAAGTGTGTTCCACAGAACTTATTCATCTCCATCTGTAGCTGTTCCCCTAATAGCTGTAGGGCACTCACTTCTACAGTGTGGCGCAGCTGCATCGGCTTCCAATTTGGAAAGATGAGGGATAGCAGTATCAAGAGAGAAACAGCATAAGCAGAGATTCAGTTACAGCTTTTTCTTTGAGAAATGGACCTTCCTCCCATGACATTCTACACACAGACCCTGCCCCTCGCTTCACACGCGAGTGTCTCCACCAGCTCCTCTCCTCCCCATGGTCTGGGCAGGAGGCACCCTGAAAAGTGCTTTTTTCTTTAAGAAAGGGACAGAATATCTAGGTTTGCCAGAAAGATGCAAAAAGTTACAAGCTTTCACTTCAGGGATCTGATGACCCCTTATGTACAATTTCAGGTAGAACTAGAAACTATGACATAGCACCAGAATGTTGGTATCTCTACAGGTTTTTAAGATTATTTCGGAGGCAGAGGCCACAGCGCTTATTGTTGTGTGGAAGGTACAAACCCAGCTCCCCTTCTCCTCCAAAGGAATCAGAGGGCGGATATCAAGATTTGTTTCTGATCCCTTCCACTGCTTCCACTCAGGGAGAGGTGGCTCACCCCTGGTATGTCCTGCACTTCCAGATGGCCAAATCAGAGCCATGTGCCATTCTCATCTATTGCTCACATAGATCCTCCCAACAGTCTCTTCTGAAGAAGCCAGGACACTGTTGTCTCATTCAGTTCTCATCTCACTTTGCTCAACCCATTCAAAATCTGTGTACAAATACCAACTATCTGCCTGCTGCTACACACATTTTGTTTGCTCATTCAGTTTTCCCCTTTACCTTTTTCTTCTCATCTGCTATATTCTACTACATACAGACCCTTCTGTTTTGCCAATCACTATAGCACAGTTGAATACTCCAGGACTTTGTATCATAACTCCCATAGACTCTCTTTGTATCATAACTCCATCGTGCATCCCCTCAGTCCCTAGAAAACAATTCCAGCAAGAGAGAGTACTTTCCCTATGAGGTCACTTAACAGGATCTATAGAACATACCTACCTAGTTTTGATCCCAGTTAAGTCAATGGCAAGCTTCATATCAGTGAACACAGGATTTTGGTCAAAGGAAAACATTTGATACTGAACTTTATATAGCAGGGAGTCTCTAATCTTTTTATATAGTTAGATTTGGGAACCAACTACATGCCCATTTGTAATAGCACAGTTTCCTGTCCCAATAATAGCAAAGAAACTATGCCAAGACAAAGGATTTTAAATTCTTATCTTGTAACTTCACAGGCAAAACCAAGAAGTTATCCAAAACATGGCTATCAATCTACGCATCAAAGTTTGGTAAACGCTGCTTTAAAACCATCACAGCTGAGTCAGAGATAATAGCCTTTCATGTGTAAGCCCATAAAAGATTATATGAAGCACTGTGTTCATAAATGTGCACTTAAATCTTATTAATGCCAACTGAAATTATACTCTGTTCTTTGAGTACAGACCGGATTTTTAAATCTTTCTTTTTGAATCAAAATTACAAATCATGGATTTAATAAATTCACTAAAACCCACGTTGGTGCATTTACTTCAGCAGAGTAGGAAAGGCAGAAATAAAATACCAAAGTGGGTAAGGCCTTTTATAACAGCCCTCTATGTCAAGATAAGACCTCAGTAAAGCAAGCCAAACTCTTTCTTCCCATTCTCACATACAATCACAGAATCACAGAGTCTTAGTGGTTGGAGGGGACCTTTGAGATCATCGAGTTTAACCACATTAAAAAAAAAAAAAAGGTAACAAACAAACAAACAAAACCTTAAAAAAGAAAAACACCCCAAAAAACCCCAACAAACCCATAAAACCCACACACAAAAAAAGCACACAATGCATTTCTATTAAACATTTTGCCATAGATTACATATTTGGGTTCAGTAGATGGTTTGGCCCTGAGGATTAAAAAGTAAAAATCAAATGGGTGGATTTGCTCAGACTAACCCAGTCTTCAGGAGTACATTCCTTTCCTTTTCCTCAGCAGCTCCTTTATGCAGGAGCAACAGAAGAGAAGACACTTTCTCCCATTGTGCTGAATAAATTTAGATTTCCTTTCATCAAGGGACTGATTAGACATTTTGGGTCACAAGTGCTGCTGTTGAGTCTGAATAAGAAAACAGCCAGCCAGCTGCTGCCCTTTATTGCTTTCTTCTGTTTGATATGATCATTTAAGTGGTAATATATAACCTTGTGTTTGGTTCTCACCAAAGGTGTGTCATTCACACACCTTTAATTCAAGTTGCTCATGCGATATTTAAGATACGCAATGAGCTAATATCCCAGACAATACAAACATTAAATCTCTAGGAATTAGAGATGGCTTATATATCCCCTTTATTAAATAGAATTCATTTCAAAGGGAAAAGGATCTCAACTGAAATTTCATGGGCAATTTCCTTCAAAAGGATGAAATATTACAAGATTCAATATAAATCCATCAGTTGAGCACAATTAAAGAATCTTACAGGTGCAGAAGCCAGAAGATCTCCACCATACATTCTACTTAAGTGAATCAAAACAGTTAGTTTGGGAGTGTGGCAGTCAGGATTCCCAAAGCCTTAGCAGGCTCTGATAAAACCCATAATCTATAGATAAAATCTCCAGGCAACATTAAAAACCACATTTAAGAAAAAAAGACCAAACACTTAAACATAGTGGATTAGAAGTTATAAAAGGCACGTCATGGGTTTTTTAGACTCTTTCTACACCAATGAACTTTAACCAAATAGGTATTTTTAAAAAAACACTCAGAGTTGTCAGTTTTTGGTAAATTTTTGGTTTAAAAACCTAGCCTGCAATCTGTTTACAGTTCAACACTATGGTATAGGCTCACGGTACTTTTATAAATAGCAGTAATAGCTTGTGCTGGCTTTTTTTATGAAGAAAGCCAAGAATAGCAACACGGAAAATATACTATTCATTCACAGGAATTCCTCATTCTACAGAAAAAGCCGCAAAGTTTCGTGTAGAACAAGTAGACTTTGGCAAGTTGTGATATGCAGTTTTCTTTTGTCAAAAGTCATTTACTTGCACTTTGATTCACTTCCCCCACATGAAACTGAGGTTTGGGATTCCTTTTACTGTGCACATGGCATGGTGTAGATATGAAACTTTGTGGAATCGATCCTCAGACCAGATCTTTTACTTTGTTGGGCTAAAACGGGTACTCAGGTGCCCATAAGATATAAAGATACTACAGAAGTTGTATTAGAAGTATATCTGAAACAAGGATATGCACTGGAAGTGAGAACAGCACTGAATTAATTCTTAGTTTAACTATGTCAGTTTTCCCAATATCTGCCTGACAGAAGTGTTAGTTCAGTGTTATTTACATTAATATTATAATAACAAAAACTTTTGATGTAAGCCCTTCATTTTTGGTCATAAAACATTGAGTAACTGAGTATAGATTAAGTTCTCAATAGGGAAACCATAGCTGTCAGCTTCTAAAATCGTTTGAGGTGCTTCTATAGTCTTTACAAACACAAAAACTAATTTCTTCCTAACACTAACTTCAATATTTAAAAAAAAACAAAATCATTGACACTTCTTAAACCTTGAATACTAAGGCAGAGAGAGGGAAGGGATGCACAAAAGCCAGCCAACCGGCCAAAGTTAAGGAGATCTCCCACGCTCCAGCCCACTACTTTTGACCATTAAAGAAAGGTTTTAATACACAATACATTTTCAAAAAGAAAAAAAAATTACCTCTTGCCTGGGCAAGAGTCTTTCATCCTGCCCAGAGCAGAATGCAAATACAAGCAGTAGGAAACGAGTGCCCATCTTTATACAGGTGACCTTATGGCACTGACTGGAAACATCAAAATTAAGAGTTCTGTTTTCCCCATAGCTGTAGTCCCAAAAGGGGATGCCAGCTTTCAAAGATGACCAGTGTCAATAATTTCCTAAAAGAATTTAAGTCAGGCATTTAAAACAAATAAAATCTCTAATGGTCACTATTAAAATGTCAGAATTCTGTGGTAAATACTGAAACTATTGACATTTTAAATGTTAAATATTTGATATTCCCAATGCTATAGCAGAAGCCCTTTACAATTCAAAAAGCACTGTCCATGTTTTTTAAACTTTGTATTTGTGGAAATCATTTTTATTTTAATCAGTTCATTCAGGACAACACTATATACAATTTAATTCAAGCATGTATGTCCCCAATGCAGATTATTTTATTACCCCTTTTATGGTACCCAGACCGAATTCAAGCAAAGCCCTTCTGGCAACTTTTAGTACAGTGTCAACACTTGTCTTTCTTCTGCCTAGAGCACATTGTCTCTAAAGTGCAGAATTGCTACCAGTTTGGCAATAGTCATGCACAGTTGTAGTCTCACCACCATCAACTCTATGGTACAGCGATATTTCCGAAAGGATTCATTAGAAATTCAGCCTCTGCTTTCCTTCAGCTCATTTCAGTGGAAGGACCAGGGCAGTACTGACAGTGCTTGAAAACTGCACCAGTCTAAAGTAAGAGAATCAGGCAGCACCAACACACACCTCTTGGAAATACTACACGAATTCATTCTTATGGTCGTACAGTTCCAATGCTGGGAACTGTTCTGCATGAGTAGCTTGCTTTGCGTATGTTCCATGGAATAGAAGGAAGCCCATAGGCCTCCAAGGAGAAGAGTGCTCAAACTACTCATAATATTAAGCAAAAATCACTAATTTTGTCTATCTTTAAAACAAGAACAACCAAACCAAACCAAACCAACCAACCAACCAAAAAAAAACTTCGTAGGCGAAGGTAACACCTATTTTTCTGAGAGTTCAGAAATGCCGTTATCACAAATCTGCAGTTTCACAAAACTCAGCTGACTGCAGTAAAGCTCTCTCCTCCCTGCTCCCAGCCAACGGCCCTTGTGGTTCCTGCTCACAACAGAATAGAACAAGGCAGGTCTTTGGCAATCGGAGACAATGGAGCTAAATACTTACAAGCAGCCTTTGAAAGAAGTGCTTCCTACACAAATGAAAATAAATCTTCCAGGAGTAAGGAGGTGAAGCCAAACACATCTTGGGCAAACACTGCTAAAGAGAGGCACCAGAGATTTTTTCCTGTTTACATTAATCCTCAGAACCAGGTTCATTTCTTAGTTTCCCCTGTTTCTGCACTGTTACAAACAGCTACAGTGAATTTAATTTCCAGGGGTGACTAACATCACTAGATGAGCAGCTTTAAGATCATCCTCAGATGCACACCTTGGTGTGTGTTTAAGCTATAGGTAAATGCTATGGACTGCATTCCCTCTTCCAAACTCCTTCCGCCACCTTCATTGTTCTCACAACTCTCCCATTGCCTCAACCTTTACCTTCCTTTCTGTAATGCTTAATTCAAATCTCTAGACCCTAATTAATATATGCCTCAGTCTAGAAAATTGACATTTCAGTAGCCTTTAAACTCAGATTGTAACAAAACTAGGCAGGGGAATAATGGAGAAAACAGCACTGTTTCAAACAAACAAGGACCAGGTTATGCTGTAGATGCAAATGTATAAGGATCTCCTGATAACAATGGATAAAAATATTAAAAATGCACATGCTACATTTGCTTGCTTTAATTCCAAGGAGCTACATACTTGGGCATCAAAAACTAGATAAACATACAAACTTATTTCCCTCAATACAGAAGAAATATTATTGTTTCTACATGACATTGAGTTATTCAAAAAGGGATTCCAACTTTCTTCCCTATATCCACCCATATTGACTCTCATGCAAAGAAAGTAGAGTTAAAAAAATCACAGTAGTTTTACTATACTACTTTAAATGATGGTTTTCCACTGCTCAAAAGCCATACTTCTAGGCCCACATTTAGACTAAAATTAAACACATTTTTGATCATTTCAGAGTCAACTTACTCAAGCAACTGCTAAAATATTGAGCAGACATATTGGATTTTGAAGGTTGGATTTTGCTTTTTGTACTCTACATCTTTTTCTATGTCCCTTCTTTCTATTTGTAAAGTACATTCAGAGTTGGATTCTCAGGATCAATCTTTCTGGCCTTCCTTCCCCTGAGCTTCACCCACCTCTTCTTTCATGACTGATACAAGTTTAGCGCAAGAACTGATCCCATTTTTGTACGGAAGCAAATGGAGGCCTCTTCTGCCAGTTTAGTAAAATAAAATGGCACTTCTCTCCTGCTAGTAGTTGCAAAGCAGAAGCAAAAATCCCTTTCTACTGACATCCAAGTGTGTGAATTCAATAAAGGCTCTGGAATGAACAGGGCTGGTAAAGAAGCTAGTTACCTCAAAATCCTTGTTTGCATCTTCATGGCCCACATTGTTAATTGCACCTTAGAATACATTAGAAGCATCTTCATGGGCATCTTCATGGCCCACATTGTTAATTGTACCTTAGAATACATTAGAAAGTGTGTCACTGATTGTAGTTGGTCACTGCTAAAAAAATCCGGATAATATAATTTCCTACCAACTGTATTTCCTTTGCTTTTAGGTCTGATCTCTATAATCTTCAAAGCGTGGGTCTTTATATTCTAAAATTATTTAAACAACTTAAAGGTTGGCGGTTGGCATTTCTTAAGAACTCTGGTCCTGCAACAGGGGAAACTTTGTAGTGGCTTCTTTACAGTTGAATCAGTGCTTTTGTTATCAGCCTTCTTTCATGGAGGATGTTTTATAAGAATATAAGGATCTCCATGGAGCTGACCACGGAGTGCTCCACTCCTGTACACCACCACCTAGCTTTTACCTGCAGGAGCAGGGCAATAGACTGTTTGCTGCTTTTCAAACCCAAGCTGCTGACTAGCTGCAGGAAACTGAGGATTTGTTGGTTCATTGACACTTCAAGGCCTTCCCAAAAGCAGAACTCCAATTCCATCCTTGATTTGTGAGGCCCAGAGAGCAGAGTCCACACTAACATAAATGACTATTGTGTCTGAGTACAAAAGGGATGAGCACATATAGATGGCCGTGAATGAAAACCTCTGGGTTTAGCAGTCCACTGTATAATTCATGTATACTGTCACAAATACAGCATGTGATTCTTGGTTTTTTGGGGGGCACATGTCCATTTCCAGCCATTTGCAAATTATACTGCAGTGTATTCAAACTGTGGGAGGCTTCAAATGTATGTTATGCTTCAAATGTAATGCCTTTTGGAGCTGAGGCATCTACACCTGGGGAGAAAAACTAGTCTTTTTGTGGTGACCTGAAACAGACCTGTTCAAAAGACGATAGAATCATAGAATAAGTTGGGTTGGAAGGGACCTTTAAAGGTCATCTAGTTGGGAGGGACCTTTAAAGGTCATTTAGTCCAACCCTGTGATGAGCAGGGACATTTCAACTAGACCAGGCTGCTCAAAGCCCCATCCAGCCTGATCTCAGATGTTGATGGGGCATCTCTGGGCAACCGGTAAAGGCTCCTTTGTGTAAGTCCCAAGGCACTTAATACTTCCCACCTGCAATGAGCAGCAACGGTTCATTCCCAAACAGCTTTCTCTAGGAAGGTAACATGAGTATTTATCTTCTGTAAGAGTAAGATAACAGGAGTTAAGATCTTATTTATCTTTTATAAGTCTCTAAGAAAATACCCTTGAACGTCTTTGAAGGTAACTTGTTCCCAATATGGAGAAATGTACAGACAGCTGCAGGGTTCTGTCACTATTTTGCATGTTCCCTTTGACAAAAATTAAAGTGTCTCAGTAACAACTTTTGCTTTAAGTCAAGCAAGGGCAGAGTAATGCACGCCTTTGTTATTCAGGGAGCTGTATTGCCCATTTGCAAGAGAATCAGCCATCTCAATTGCCAGTTATAATGAAATGCTGCCCATTCAAATTAAGTAGAACACAAATCTCAAATGGATACCAAACACGCACAGTCTTGACCACCTTTGGTACTGGGTATGACAAGGTTTGAAGTGAGTGAAAGGGTATATTCTCAAGCTTGCAGTGCTGGGCTGGCACCAGAGCTAGAAAGCACTTTCAGATATTGTGACACCATCTCCCTCTCTGACCTTGAAATGTCTCTAGAAGGTGAGACTTCCAGCAGGATAGCTTCCAGCAGGATAGCTTCCACATAGGAGCTTCCATTGCAGGAGGGTAGATTTTCACAAGAGCTTAAACATGATTAGATGCTGACTCTAAATCTTTGGTTGTTGATCTGCACTCATAAAACTAAATTTCACCTCCCTGTCAGGTCCAGACTGGCAAAAGGCTTCATACTGTAAACTCCAGAGGCTCTCATTACGTGCTTGTAGCTTTGCATAGGATAATGGAACTAAGATTTATTAGCGCCTCTAACCATAAGACACAGAAAACTAAGTAAGATTCGAAATAAACTCCCTTTCCCCCCTTCAAGTGGCTCTTTTACTTCACTTGCTGACAATACAACCCCAGGAGAGAGGTAGCAGACAAAGGAGAACAAACACACAAAAATATTTGCCTTACTCTTTCAAAGCAGTAACTAGTGTCCCACTGTTTTCATAATCTTTGCTATGTCAAAGGCCACTTATGTTTAACTAATTAAAAATAAAGCCAAGAAAGAACAAACCAGCAGGGTAAAAGAAAATGAGAAAAATAAAATAGATTTGGGAAGTACAAACAAAATGGAGTAAATGTGAAAAAGGAAAGGGCTAACATGATTCAACAGTACAGCTCCCAGATGGTCTAAAGAGACATTTTTTTTATATGAACGTATGAATGAAATTGCATTAAACAAATACTACCCTTGACATTTTTCACTCATCATTTTACACCTTTTCCTGGAATTTTCCATAGCAGCTGCACTTCAGTCTGCAGCCAAAGTCCTTCAGCAATTTGAAAAAAAATGGAATTTTTTTAGTAGCAAATGTACTACTGTTGAGAGTAAATAATTGCCTGATCTATTGTTTTTAGAAATGTCATTTCTATGTAAATGTCATTTCTACATAACTGTCATTTCTTCATGTCCACATATGAACTTCAAACAAACATTTGAAACAAACTCCAGAAAAGAATTCAAAGTTTGGGAGATGTTTAAAGAAACACCAACTCCTTAGCTGGGTCACGATCAATATCAGATAATCTATTATTGCCAACAAAACTATCGGTACCACTTCAGGAGCAAGAGCAGCCGAAGTGAGAGAATCATTCAATCCAATAGAAAACAAAGCGCCTTCCAGCTGAAATGTTAACAGAGTGGCCAAAGCAGTTAAGTAGTGGAACAGGCCAATGCATAGTAGCCTGAAATGGTAAAATACCAAAAAAAAAAAGCTAAGACTATTTGAAAAACCTCATTGTAACAAAACATACCAGCATTCCTCCTAATTCAAGATACCCCAGCAGTGTGATTGATGGCAAAAATCACACGATACATCATTTAGGCAGTTATGGGATTTGTTTTTTCCCACTAACCTCTATCATCTACTAGCTTCTTTTTGCTGCAAGAGGATTTGTAATTTCTTGTATCCATCTAATTTCCATGTGGCTGAGCACAGTGCAGTTCAGAGGAACACTTACCTCTAAATCAAACAAGCTTCTACACCTTACTGCACTGAGTTCCAAAGATCAGGAGTTAAAATATTTGGGTTTTTTGGATAGGGAACACAAATAACACCCTTTTGAGGCTTGTAACTGTGCCTTCTTACTATAGTTTCAGTCATAATAAGGATAACCTTATTCAGTGCCTTAGAGCAAATGAAAAAACTATCCTGTAAGCATCTTCGTCAACACACAATGGGGAATCTAGGCCCTGTTCCAGGATTTGTTATTTCTGTAAAGCAGGATTGCAAGTCATTGTTTCACGCATCCTCCACAGATTGCATCCCTCTAAAAATTTCATTTTTGTTAAAGTCTAACAACCTTAGTGGTCTAGCTTCAAGGGTGTCCCTAGAAAAATATGCTCAATGGAAAACTAGAGCAGTAGTGGGAACATGCGACTTGGAGGGGGTGTGGGGCCAGGGCAGCATTTCACAAGCTAGTTTTCTAAATTGTTGAAGTTACCACATCGTCACAACACGAATTTATGAAAAATCAATCCAAGCCACTACAAGATGCTTCTGAGTTAATTCTGATTAACCTGGTCACTCTGGAAATCAAGGACAGCACAGCATAATGCAGACTAACTACTGAACACAAGCTTTTCAAGGCACACAGCTTGTTTCTGAAGCCATAAAACTTACTGTTTGGAGTAAGCTTACGTCAATTGTTGTGCCATAATAAAAATGACACATGAAGGTTGACTCTGGCCTCAACTATTCAAATATAGTGAAAGTTACAAACACCACTATTAGCTAAATATAAAGGCACAAGATGGTGTACCGTCAACAAACAGAACACATGGGAGCACCAAATGAAACAAGTGTTCAGTCTAGCACTTGGAGAAAATGCTTTTCTCCAAAGAGGTTCTTTCAGTAGGAGGTCTTGGGCCTCAACATCACCCCTGCTGAGCCAGCGGGAAAATCAACACAAGTCCCACTGCCTCCCAGACATCTCACTTTCCTCTATGCTTTCTTCTAAGTGTCCTTTTTGTCCTACCTCTTCATTTAATTGCAGTCCAACTACAGAAATAACTCCCTACAGAAACAACTCCAGAGGGAGCTTTTCCCACCCTTCCTGGGTAAAAAGCAACAAGGAGAGGTACCAACAAACCATCAAATGAATTTTGTCAGCTCTGGAACCAAGCCTGATGGAGTCCCAGGTCTCAAGATCTTAGACCACATTTAGTGGTTCTGCATCATGTTTATACCTTGTTTTTCCAGGGGACTTTATTTCTTCAAAAACTAACTTAACACTGCCTTTGCTCTCATGGAGCTTTGAACAGTTTTGGGAAGAGAGAGAGGCTCTAGATTGCCACCAACAGATGAGAAAAGAGTAGAATTTTATTTTTACAAGCACTAGTCTTGTGTGTCTCCTCAGGCAAGACTGTCCCTAAAGCATTCTAATACCACATGCCAGGAGCAACTTGGTTTCCTAACCACTGTGATAGTATTTCCTCCCTAGAGGATTTAGGATCATGTTAGATTGCAGCATCTAAAGTACGGTCGAAAATTTCATTTTTTTCCTTGAAAAGAAAAAAATGAAATTATGGGTAACTAGCAAATATGTCAGAGATTGGTTTGATTTCAAGCAATGGAATGCCAAGATATAATGAAATGTCACCACACAACCATAACGAAGTCGCTGGTTTCCTTTCTCCCAAACCAATGACCTGAAATAAATAACTATTTTCACCCACAGAGAAAACATCTTGTTTCAAATATATTTGTAACTGTCTGTACTGTAAGAAGTTGAAGAAATATGAAGCATCTTACAGTAAAACACCTATAAGACATTATCAAGTTTTACAGAATCCTCAAAATATCTTCATAAGTACATTTTTTTAGTCCAGGGGAACAGTACTGTTCTGTTAGCAACTGCTTTGGCTGATGAGAGTACAGAGAGTCACACGTTTACTATTAAATATACCTTTTTTTTTCTCTGACTCAGAAAAGGCACAGATCTAGCACTCAATACACAGCAAAACTGGTAAATGGTACATAGCATAGCAGAGAGTAAGATTTGATGACTTCAAACATTCCCTAATGCTATTATGATAAAGTTAGAAAAGAGGTGAATTTTTGACGGCAAAGTCAGTTCAGTTTTCAATTTCTGAAGCTGAGCTTCAAAAGGTCTGGATCTGACAATACATAAGCTTGAGCTTTTGGCTGTTTATCTGAACTAGAAATCTCAGGAGTGCAGGCATTTTCATGAGCTTTCTAATATCTCACAAGGTAAGACAGGGGTGGTAGAAGAAAAGGGGGAAAAGAAAAAAAGCAACTTCTCTTACAGCTCTTCTCTAGAGAAGCAGAACACTAGAATGCAATATAACAAAAAAAGAAAAGGAACATTTTAAAACTTAAGTTTTGTTAAAAGAGGCCTGGCCAGAAAACAAGCATTATTCTTCCCAAAAAAACCCCTGTGGTTTCTACAGTTTTGTTCTCCATCCAAACACAAATTTAAAACTTCAAAAATAAATTTTAAAAGACAGCAGAATTAAAGAAGCAAAAGCTAACTCAGCAACTACAGCCAGCAGTAGGGCACTCATTTTACAGATTCTCCTCTCTTTATCCCAAATCCAAAAAAGCAGAAATCTTAATCCATGTTGACAGTAAAAACTCTAATGCTGGGTGTTCTGGATTAATTTATTTCAAACCTTTCTCTCCCTTTACATTCTTTGGAAAAGAAGCCACAATTAATTTCTATTTCACTTATGCCTAACCATATAATTAATGAATAGAAGCTCTTAAGGTTTTCCAAACACTGCTCACTTAGAGCAGCATTATCATTTTAGTCTGTTTTTACTTACCCGTTTGCCTACTTGGCAGGTAGTACGTATGCATCTTTAAGGGATGATAGTTCTCTGACAAAAGTTTTGACAGAAAACTGTATTTTCAATTAAATCTTGAGTAATTTGAAGTAAAGTTCTTCTATAAACAGTTTTGATGCATCAGAAATGTTTTCTTTTTTTTTAATTAGCTTTCTGCTGGTTTTTCTGATTTTAATTTGGCTGGAAGTGCTACTGCTTGCCTTTCTAGAGTTTCTCTTTGGGTTCAAATGGAGTATGGGATTCTGCTTTTCAGTGGCTAGCTAGGGTGCGTTCCAGCCACATCTTTTCTTCATACATTTCTTAGGGACAACGTGGCAGTCGAAGTACCTGCCCAGTAATACACTGCCCAGTAATAGAATACATTTAACTTTCAAAACATAACAGCAAGCAAGCACTAGTTAGAGCTTCAGAGGTACATTTCCAGTTAGAAAAATGTCAGTAGCCAGGTAAATACTGACAGCAGAAGAAAAACTGATTTTGGAGGCACACCCAGGAAAATAAGTAAGAAATGCCAAAGTTAGGAAGCTGAAGTCCTATTAACAGTCAGTACTTTCTAATAAATTAACACCTTGTGAGGTGAGGGAGGAACTAATACTATTCTCAACCAACGCACTGCCATTCTTGAAAAGACAGAGCTCTTTCTGACTGCAGAGGTAACTGCAGTAGGTCAGCTTCAAACCACGACACCAATTGGCAACAGAGACAGATTCCAAACTGCCAAGTAATTACTAACCACAAGACCAATTTTCAAGGCAGCACTGTCTTACTTTAAAAGACTGTAACATCACAACATCACACAATCAAAAGTGCATCTGAAAAATAGCAGGAAGCAGTGGTCTGCTGATATTCTCTGAACAACTTAGGCAAGTGTTACCAGCTCGTTACCAGAAAGGTGGTACACTTGCTGCTCTTATTTAAGGACAGATGCTTATGTTGGACAGATGCCAGACCCAGGCCCCAGGTCTGGATATGTCCCCAGGTCTTGCTTGTTTCTTATGTTTTGCTTCAGAGATATTTTGCTATCAAAAGTGCCACCGCATGCAGAGGTCTGCTCTTGTTAATAAGAGAATTAAAAAATGTTCTGTTATGGCAGCAGGTCTTTGCTGTTGTTTGAAACTAACCCCCCTCCAGTACCTGCCCCACGGTGGACCAGCAAATGAAGGCAGACCAAATGGCTGAACCAACTACCAAACTGCTCCTCAAAGCTTTTCTATGGCCCGATACACTGGCCACGTTCCGCTCAGTGTGTAAACACTTTCGGTGAAGCAGACAAGCAGTATTACCACAAACTTAACTGTGGTGCTGGAGAAGGAGACCTCTGATGCTTTGAGGAGACCCTGAGGTGCCCCCTGAGGCATCTGGAAAGGTATAGTCTATGTGCCTGGTTTATCAGCTCTTGTGCCTCAAAAATCTGCCCGTCTGCACTTTGATAGCCAGTTCATCTATCATTAGTTGCATTTCAAACCATGTAACATGCTATTGCTTCCCCTCCTGTCCTCTGTAATTGCCATAGAAGAATCCTGGGAGGGCCCCAAACATCTCACAACTAAAAATGTAGTTCTTAAATTCTGGGTATTCTTATGGATCTTTATATAGACAGCATCATGGCCTTTCACTCCCACCAATTGCAAAAGGCAA
Organism: Scolopax mira; assembly: GCA_004320125.1. Classification (NCBI taxonomy): domain Eukaryota; kingdom Metazoa; phylum Chordata; class Aves; order Charadriiformes; family Scolopacidae; genus Scolopax; species Scolopax mira. The sequence goes on along the minus strand of BJBW01001600.1, from coordinate 18,017 downwards.
GAGGTAGTGAATAAAGGAGAAGAGAGAGCAAGAGGACTGTGTCCCAGCAGTCAGTGGTGTTTTCATAGATGTTCCAGTCTGGCTAGTTGCTCTAAGTTACAAGAGGTCAATGTCTACCCTCTATTCAAATATCTGGAAGTAGATGCACAGGTGACATGCCTATAGCAAATGCCATTTCCTAGTGCAAAAGAAAACCAAAAAGTGGTGGGGGTCCCCTCCACCTTCCCTTGCAATGCCCACACCTGCCTGGGTACCAGCTGCAGCATTTAGGGTGGAGGGAATATGAGAAATGGCCACTTGTTGCAAATTCATCAGTAACAGCAGCACAATTGCCTGACTTGGTGTGAGAAGATCCTTCTCCTCAACTATCAACAAACAGAATTATTGTTTCCCCCCTTCCCAACCATACTTCTGGAGTAGTTTCATGGTGGAAAACACTACTGATACCATTTTTCAGAAAACCATTTTTACTAATTGTAGCTGATGAGCAGTTAGGTAATACAGCAAATTAGAAAATTACCTGTTATGCCTTTCCATCTAAACAATTAGAACTAAGGTGACCTTTGCACTTGGTGTTTGATTTGTGCGCTGTCTCAAAGTATATTTTCCTGCAATATCACAAATGTCCTAAAAGGACAAACACTGCAAGAGTAAAATAAGGTTTTATTTATGGCTACACAGGTGCCTTCTACTGTGTTTTTTCTGTAGACAAGCTTTTTGAGAACATCTGCAGCTACACACAAGCTACAGAACCCATCGAAGAGCAAAGCCCTAGTTCAGTGCTGTAACATCACAATTGGGCATCCACACATGGATAATCCTTTTGCAGTGTCAGAAGGAGATATATAGAGATATATATAGATATATATACACACTGAAGTACCACTTAAGCAAGATGTACCCTAACTCAGACAGAATAAAGCCTCATTTGCTTGAGCTTACTTTCTGACAGTGTCCTCCACTCTGACAACTTGTTGCTCTGTTCTCTAACCATGAGACAGTCTTGTTTTTACCTATCACAGTATTAAATGCTTTGCCCACACAGTAAGGGGCAGAAAGAAGCTGAGTACTCCAGGCATGGTCTGTAGTCACACGCCCCCATTCAAGAGCACATGGCTTACCATTTTTATTAATCCTGACATTGTCAAGCTTCCTGATAGCTGGAAAGTTTCTTACAGTAAGTGTAATTTTATGATAGAGTCCCTTAGAATTTACATTCAGTTGATGAGATCTACTGCATATCAGGGCTTAATATAAAAAACTCAAGTCACAGCATGAATAGAGAATAAGTTTTTGTAAGAGAAAGTAGTACCAAGTTATAGCAGATATAGTCTGTAGTTTCTCCTTTTTTTGAAGGCTGTGCAGTAAGAGCTTGAGTCGTCTGAAGTAGATTCCTCCCTCTTGGTTTTTCATCTGGTCTGATTCAGCTCAAGGAATTAAGTTACAGCAGTTAATGTTCTCATATAATCACACGCACAAGCAACAAATGGTTTGTTTATCTGTTTATCTGGTTTGTTCACTGTTGGAAAAGCAATTGAGGCTTGTTTGTTGTTGTAGTGGGGAGGGTTTAAGATAAACTAGAAAATGAGTATTTAACCAGAAGTTGCCACCTTTTTTACTTCCTTAGCATTGCACATGGTCTAACATGGGAATAGATGATGAAATAAATGTTAGGAAGTTAGTCCAGCAAAGGACTGCTGGTTACAACATCATCAAATGATAGGGCCTGTTGTAGCAGATGAGAGAAGCAATTTCCTGTCACACGTTTGTTTACCTTCAGAGCTGCTATGTGAAGCAGATCTTTAATTCAGCAGCTTTTCTTGTAATCCTGGCTGCACAAGTCAGCTAGGTAAATGAGATAGCACATCTCTAAGCAATAGCTGCCAACGGCGGACACTTTTAGGAGGTAGGGCAGACCGTTCTCTCGTTCCATCCATTAGGCAGAAAGGCAACCAACAGGCTCTGTACTTTTAGAAGACCAAGACTCTTCCACTCTGTTTAAGAGAGGCAGGAAGACTGATCAGGAAGAAACATGCATCTTTGTATGCAGCCCTGAATTTTGAAGAGTCCAAGAAGTCTTGTCATCACAAGGAGTCTCCACTGTTCTTTGCAGAAGACCTACCACCTTTCTAAGGTCCCAGTTCTCCCTTGCCAAAGCGAGCTGAGAGCATACCTGTTAGCATGCATTCCTAGAAAACTGGACTCAGGTTATGACCCATGATTGTGTGTAGTGTTTTTTCCATTCCCATTCATACTACAGTATCCATCGTGAGAACAGCAAGGGTTTTAATTTCATTATAATGAAGAAAGTTTTTTTTCTCTCTGCCCTTTCAGCAGGATCACCTGTTGGCTCAAAGCTAAGACTGAAATCTCTTACTCCAGGAGAAGGTAGAGAGTTGCTGTCTTCACTCACATGGCTCTGGGACTCTGCATGTGTCTCATTCTCAGCAATACACACCTTCGTTGTACCTATAAACCTGTTCCTAGCAGGAGGACATGCAATTTCAAAAGATTTATCTTTATATCCTTTGTAATCCCCTCATGGGTCATCAGACCTCTTTCATGAGTCCCAAGGTAGTAGCAACAAGGACTAAATCCAAGATAAAATCACAGGAAAATTGGAAAATGTGTGATACCGAGAAGGCTCCCAAGCAACATGATCAGATGAATATTCCTTACTGCATTTCCATCCTGCAGTCAGACAGCATTGCCAAACACCAGGTGAATCTAGTGAACTGTTGCTAGGACCTCATTAAAGTCAGTATTCCCATTCTTAGTGGTGTTGGTTTTTTTCTTCTTCTTAAACTGATGCAGATTGTAAACTCTCCCTTACAGACTTTGCCACTGCCAGCCTAGAAAAAAACAGTTGAATTAAAGCTAAACAATGGGACTCTGTTGTCATATTACCAGGAAGAAAAACCCCAGTGAGGGTGAAGAGTTATTTAAGCTACAGAGAAGTTTTGTTATGAGAGCAAGTGGCTATAAACTGGGAATAAATCTAGGTTAGAAATTAGGAGGCTTGAGAAGAGTTCCTCAACTAGACCTCATGTCTTAGCAGCTAGGCAAAGAAATCCTAGTTATTTGAAATGTAGAACTCAAGTTTGAAAGGAATGCATCCTGGTTTTCCATATTCACAGAATAATTAGATTTAGTTCAGTCCAATCATCATTTACAACTTACTAACTTTTGAGAAAACAAATATGCTGTCCTAAACAAATTTTATGATCCAGTTATTTTATCTCTGCTGTTCTGAGAACTGAGGATATTCACAGTATATTCCCTGGCTAAAGAAAATCATTGATGAGAAGAAATAGAGTATTTAACTTGGTTTGTTCTATATTTTTCATTACTAGCAATCAGCGCAATCATACTTATGCACTGATGATAAAGCCTTATTCCATGAGGATCTTCAGGCTTCAGCAACTACTCTGGATTTTGTCCTGCCAGCATCCCTCCTGGAATTCTCCACTATTCTTTGTGGTAGAAAACTCTTAATGGCAGGGAACAAGGGCACCACGTTATCTTGCCTATTTCTTCAATGATCACATTAGCACTAAGTTAACAATGTTGTCCTGGATAGGATTATTAACTGAACATCATGGATGGGCTAAGCCTGAACAAAAGTCACAATGGTTGGCACAAAGTACCCTGGGAATATTTTGATATTTAGGGAGGAGAGTAGAGCAAGCACAGTTTGGGAATAGACTCTACTGCATAACAGATTTCACCCTTTTGTTGTCTGTCGTAACACACTCCTTCCTTGCTTTCACTTACTTCTCTTTCTTCACCACAAAGCATTATTGCAAAAACCCCACAGACCTTATAAAAGTTACTTGACTTTTCATAACTTCTCTGTAATTTCCCTCCTAGAGCTGAAAGAAATCCCATGGTATCACATTGAGGCTGTCAAATGAGGTATAATGGTTTCATATTTACTGCAAGAATCAGTCTTTGCTACAAGTGAAGCAATAGAGGCTGGACTCCTCTGAAAAAAAACCAAACAAAACAAAACTAGAGTTGAATGTGATTTTTCTCCCTGTGGACATCATTAAAGAGGTTTCATCCCCTGCTGTGCTGTGTTTCCAGGATGAGGTCACTAGTGCTTATCAACTCATAGTTCTGTTGAGTTCTCTATTGTTTAGGAAAGTCACACTACTGCTAAGTTCTTCTTGTTTTTGTTGCTGGCAGTAGCCTTCAGCAGACCCTGTCCCTTCTGAAGCTGAAAACTCCAAGTTCCCATCTGAAATGGAAGTTCAGGAAGAACTGTGAACTGTAATACGGCCACTCAAAATAAAACCCCACAAGCTTCCTTGAGGGAAGTTAGCAAGCGAAACTAGAGTTTGCTTAGTACTGCCTCCTGCTCTATCAAAAATGTGGCAAATTTTAGAACATATAAATTAAATCTTGATTTCTTTATACACTCGGCAGCATTCTCTGTAGATGATGAATATTAGTTCATAAACTCTAGTCCACAAGGGTGCTGTGATTACCACAGAAACGTCATCCCGTCTTATCCTGTAGTTGGGTAAAAATTTTCTTACCTCAAACATATTTAATGAGACAAAATAAACACTACATAAAAACTGTATAGAAATACAGCCTTCTTTTCCCCTCCCCACTGTACATAATCTTTAATACTGATGAGTGTAAGCATCCACCATAACGGATAATTATCACAGTCTGACTGCAGATCATGGACAACAGACTGGGCCTAGAGAATTAATAAAAATAGGTTGAATGCGTAGAGGAAAAGACATAGTTTGACTCCTTGCTTTTTCATTTTGCTCTCAGTTTTAATGTCTTTAATTTCAATCAAATTAGCATTTGTCTCCCCACTCTTTCAACCATCCAGCTCATCAGCAGTACATTCTTCCCAAATGAGACTTTTACTGCCAGCTCACAGGACATCTTTAACACTTATTACTTCACATCTACGTGTTTGCTTTGCAGCTTTCGTGGAAGAAATACAACTGGTCCCGGTTTTATAACAAACTTTCAGTGCAAGAGTAGAGACTGGCACCTTCCACCCCATGGGTTCCAGCATTCCAGAAACATTGCTATACAGCTCTAGCAAGTGCTTTGACGTCTTTCTTGAAGAAAGAATGTAGATAGAATCATTTATTCGGATACAATGGCTGTCAAAGTGATGATTCTGTGGAACAAAAACCCCACATAAAAACTTCTGGCAAGATTTACTTTGTTCTCTGACAACTCACGTATGTACCATGCACATATCTGGAACAAGCAACACAAATCAGATAGACAAGGGTGCTCTCAAATTTACTTCATTTTGGGTTGTTAATCATCACGTTTCATCATAAAAAAGGTCTTATTTTGTACTTTGTCTCCATTTGGGAGATGGTTTTATAAACAAAAAGTTTTTGTGTAATTTGGAAATTTTGTCTCTCAGCCAGCCCCAATTATGGTTCTCACACTAAATATATCATAAACATGTCTTTTGGCAGGGGCAAAATTACTGTCTTCCAAGTATAAAGAAACCAGAATCCTGCTGGTTTGAGCTGTCTCAGCTGCACCTTCAATTCAGTGTCCTTATTTTTCAACTGGACAATTTTTTTTCCTATTGCTTCATTTGTGTAAAAAAAATCTAGGCACACTTGAATCGTGCATATCACTTTTTCCTGCAGCTGTCCATCTAGAAAAAATACATACTTCAAGCATCCTGAAAAAATAAATATTTCAAACAGAAGTCTATGCTAAGTATATCCAGAGTTTTGGGTTTTTTTAAAAAAAATGTACAGCCATGAGTCGCAGCAGTGACAGCAGAGGCACAACTGCTGCTCTCTCCCAGCTCTCTGACAACCTCCATACCGCTCTGAACTAGCCTGTGTGCTAGCAGTATGTATTCTCAACAGAGGAACTGCTCCTCTAAGCCATAACAACCAGCTACCCATTTGATCACCACATCTTTTATACAGGCCAACCAAAATTACTATAATACAACTCTACACGTAAGCCATTTGTCTCTGCACATCCTTCCTGCGTTGCAGGACAGAAGGACTACAGCTCGCAGATCATCGGGGCACACTGAGGAAAATGGTATTTTCCTTACTCCATCATGGAAAAGGAGCTGCACAGGAGCCCCTCCGAGTGCATCTGCAGCCCTTGCTGTCTAATTCTAGCCACATAAAGAACTACTGCAATCGTTCATATTTGGAGGGCACAGGAAAGCAGGAGACTGAACAAAGGCAGTTCTAGCCAAAGTGCTTTTTTTTCTGGAGCAGCAATACTGCCCGTGCCATGCTGACTTCTCATAGACACAAAAGACAAGCTCTAGCAGCTTTAGAGGAGCAGGTGAAACCATACTCCCCCTTCCCGCACACACAAGCAGTGCTAGCAACAGTTTTTGGAGAAAAAGTGGAAAAGCAAGGCAGACTCCAGGTCAGTTCACAGCCATGAAGAGGTGACAACCTGGAAGTTATTAAATGGGGTCCAATTCTAGAAACAGCTTTTCACAGTAACTTTATACAAGGCCATCTAGAATATCTTTCAGTGAGAGGGACGGTATTAGCTCCTTTCTTCTCTCTTCTGAACTTTTTGCAACGGCGCAGACAAACCTTATATTTGGTACGGGTTGTCTTTAGCACCATTTCAAGACCACTACAGCAGGCTAGAGTTTCTGCTAAATTTCTCTGCCCCGTTTTTGTTGTTCCTATGGAAGGAAGAGGGACCAGTTTTCTCAGGGCTGTGGCTTCACAAGCTTCAGATGACAACCAATGCTTCCAAAGAGATAAAGCAGTGGAAGATAAACAGCTAACCACAGAGGGACACTGCTGGCACACAGCACCATGCTGTTTCTTAAACTGTTTCTTAAACTTCACTGTCAGGGAAGATGCTCTGGTGTATGTGAGAATCCACTTTAACTGAGCTAGAAGTTGCTTCTGGACAGAAACTCTAAGAACACAGCCACAGCCTTGAGAAAACCGGTCTCTCTTCCTTCCATAGGTGGTGTTAATACTCGTTAGAAGCACTGCAGACCTGAGTGGCAATCACTGCTGGCCTATAGAAACCCCAACTAATTAGCCTTGCTGTTCTCTGGGCCTAGGAATTCTGCTTCACCTGTGATCCCCCCAGGTGCCCTCTCTGGGTATTCAGGACTGTTTTACAGATCACTTGTTGTAACCCAGTGGTGGATTTCATTGATCTCATAGTCTAAAACCTCCAAAGTAGGTAGAGACTACAGCCAAGTAGCATTTAGAGGACAACCTGGAGGCTGGATTGTAAGCCTTTGTATCTCAAAAGAGTGGAGAAGATGGAGAAGAGTGGTCAATGTGGAAAAGGTACGGGAGAGGAAATGTTGGAAGCCCAGCAAGGGAAAATGTGGAGCAGAGAAGGATCAGCCATTATCTGAGGAAAGAGAACCCTTCTCTTAATATTATCAAGAAAAGGTGCTGGAACAGAAATTTAATCAATAATGTGATAGCCCAGACAGTGGTATCCAGGCAAACAGGCCATACAGAATGGCACCACAGGCTGTGTCTATTCACATTTGGTCATAGTGAGTGTCTATCAGGCTCTGTTTAAGAAATGTTTTTTTTAAATGTATCTATTCAGGGGGAAAAAAAAACTTCTTCCTGAAAGCAAGTGTTCAAATGCGAAACTTCATGGAGTTACCAGTGAACACATAAATAACACATTTGGAAATGTGGAAGAATAAACATAATTTAATTGCACAATTCCAGTTTTGAACAAGAAATTACATAAATTCCCAAGGCTCCTATTTCTACAGCATGTCCTGAGAAACATTACATCAACATGTTGAGCACATCCTTATTTTCTTTCAGCATCCAGAAGGCTTTTAGAAGCATCTTTCTTTGGCTTAGCAGCAGTATCTGGATTTAGTTGGGGGGGTGTGGGGTGTGTGAAAGGGGGGAGGTGTTGTATTTGTGGTACGAGTAACCTGTGGAGATGCCTGCAAAATTTTCATCCAAATTCCATTTCAATTCAGTAACTCAGATTTACAGTATTACATTGGAGTAATTTCTGATTTTAAACTGAACATTGATTATTCATTTTGAACTCCAAAATTTAACTGAAAAATTGGCCCAGAGTAGCATGATGGCAACTGACTCTTGTTTCCCAAGTTCAGCAAGTTCTGTGAGCTCTACTATCTCCAAGACACTTACAGATGTCATAGGGCAAGTTACCCTAATGCAGCAGGTTTGGAGTCTCTTGCCATGGAGTCTTTGGAGTGTTTGCCATGGGTTTCCTTCATGGTGCCAGTATATAAAATGACTTTGACATATGGGGTAGAAGCATGTCTAATTCATTAGTTACAAAGGTGAGAACAATTTTGTGGCCAATTTTGGTATCTTAAAGCAAAAGAAATGTCAGCACCAAGAGAAGGTCAACTTTGCTAAAATATGTAGACTTTGTCCTTCAAATCCATAGGACTAATGACTTCTTTTTTGGTTTTTTTTTTTCTCAGATGTCTTCTCCGCTTCTGAGAAAATTTGCCACTGTGTGCCCAATTTAAAAACATTATTGAGTTTCCCTAAAAATACTGACAGGCAAATTGTAGTACTCAGGATTTGATTGTGGACATATGGGTAGTAATGAGATTCTAATTAGATTTTGATACTTTAAGCTTGGTGTGAGAAGGGTCAGCCTCTTAATCGTGTTAGACTTTGAAGAGATTAGAGGAGTGACTTTTTCCTCCTTACAGACTCTGCACTAAGAGCTGCCTCTCTTTAACTGGATTGTGACACTAAATGTAACTTGATAAATGTAGGCACATTATGCTTATTAGCTATAAAATCACACACCCAAATTTATTAATTTTGTAACCTCACAACACTGACTTGCAATGTGAGAAAGGGCACACCATGTGTACTCCTACTAGAAGAAACTCTTGGCAAAATCACAAATGTCCAATTAAACAAACACTGTTAATTCTAACAGGATTTGTGCTCTCTGCAGGCTTCACCAACAGAGGCGAATTAACACAGAAAAAAATGACCGCCTCTAACTTCAGTCTCCCAGTAAGTTTTCTCTGACTAACTTTTTTTGTTATTCTGTGTAGATCAGGAATAACATTAAAGAGCACCTCTGTCACTTCTACTGTCATTTTTGTCCTAACTTCATGCAAAATGGGGGTTTCAGGAAAATGAGCATCACTCCTGGTATTAGAGGAAAGCTAAAGGGAAGTTGCAAGACTATAAATTCATGGCCTTAGAGGACATGTGGTTGAAAACTTAGGACTTGGCATTCTCATCTTACATCCCTGTCCTCCCTCCCTCTCCTCTCCAACAAGTCTTTGTAGCCATGAGACATGTGTCAAATAACTGGATCTGTCTTAGGCAGTTTTCAACAGCAATAGCATTTATTTATGTACATTAGACATTGGCATGTGATCAGAGGTTGCACTTTGAATTATTTTGCATATGTTTACATCTGTGTGGGACAAGGAGCCTTCAGAGTGAAAGATCTCTAACTGTTGCACAGAGAATAATCTACTTTCTTCAAAGCCAGCATCCCGAGCTGCCTCTGTACCCAAGGTACAGTCTATGCAGGAAGCCAGAGGGAATTCTATGCAGGAGACACAAGAAGGTGCAAACATCAGGATGGGATTTAGCCATGTGAAGGTGCAGCCATACTGACATTCAAGCCAATGTTATCCACGCTCACTATTCAGTCTTAAGTTGTGTGCCCTGACCACACAGATGCTGAGGTAAAAATCTTCTGGTTTAGCCAGTTATGGGGATTTTATGCCAGTTTCCTTCATTACTGACAGCAGAAGGAAAAAAGTAGGTGAAGGGACTGTTCTGTCCCCAGTCATTGGGGCCATGGCAGTGTCCCAGGGTTCCCTGATCTCTCACACACCGTGGTTGTTTCCCCCCGACCAATACCCTCATGTCAAGATGGCTCAGTCCCTCAGAGCTGGCTTCCCTCCTTCTTGCTCCTCCCCAGGTTTCATGGGGCAGTTCCAGGTAGGGCGAGGGCTGCTGGAGGGAAATGGTGGCTTCCCTTGTAGGCCCATCTCAAGGGCACACCGCAGGTCTGAGCATTCTAGAGAACGAGTCCTATGAGGAGAGGCTGAGGGAACTGAACATGTTTAGTTTGGAGAAGAGGAGGCTGAGGAGAGACCTCCTTGCCCTCTACAACTCCCTGAAAGGAGGCCCAAGGGAAGAATGACAGGAGCAGAGGAAATGGTCTGAAGCTGGGATAGGGGAGGTTTAGATTAGACATTGGGAAGAATGACTTTCTTGAGAGGGTGGTCAGGCCCTGGAACAGCCTGCCCAGGGAGGTGGTGGAGTCACCATCCCTGGAGGTATTTAAGAAGTCTGTAGAAGTGGCACTGCAGGGCATCCTCTAGTGGCTGAGATTATTGTTTGTGTCTGTTGGTTGGTTTGTTGGTTGGGTTTTTTTGTGATTGGACTTGATGATCTCAAAGTTCCCTTCCACTCATGAAGATTCTGAGATTCTGTTTTCACAGAAGAGGCCATGCCTGGTTTTGAATGACCCAGAACAGTGATTTAGGAAGCACAGCCCCATGGGAGACCTCATCATGCTCATCCATAAGGGAATAACCCCCTTAAGGCTGAGGCCATGAAAAATAGGAAAGAATTATACTGTCTGCACCAATTCAGTATAATTGGTACACTTAGCCTTTTGGCCTATCCACTGTGGCATCTAGGAACACTTTATTTAGAATAATCTCTAGGAAGCTAAGTGCATTTTCCAAATTCAAGATGTATTCTGAGGCATCTTGATGCCCACCCCTTGAAACAGCTGCAGGACTCTCATTGCTGGAAGCAGCACTCAAAAATCAACCTGTGCTGCCAAAACCAGGCGACATCACACCAATAGTGTGATTTTACTTGGGTATTTTTTGGAGTTTGTGCTAATGTTTTCCTTCAGATTTTTGAGATCTTGCCCACCTCAAGCAGTGATAGACAATGGGAAATGGTTTTAAACTGAAAGAGTGTAGATTTAGATGAGATATTGGGAAGAAATTATTCACTATGAGGGTGCCCAGAGAAGCTGTGGCTGCCCCATCCCTGGAGGGGTTCAAGACCAGGCTGGATGGGGCTTTGAGCAACCTGGTCTGGTGGGAGGTGTCCCTGCTCACAGGGTGTTGGAACTGGATGATCTTTAAAGTCCCTTCCAACCCAAACCATTCTATGATTCTATGAAATCATGGAGAAAAACATATAGTGTAGAAACCGTGCACCATTCTGTTAACAGTACAACTGCTGAGCTTTACTCACAGCAGAATCTTAGACAGCTTTACCTTTAGGGTGTGAAAAACAGGCTGTGGGAGTTAAACTGAACCCACCTGAGACAGGCTGGAGTAAAGTTCATCTGCTTTTTATTTCCAGCCTGTGCATTTTAGCTGGCTGGCCTGGCTGACCACTTCAATAAGCACTTTTGAGGTGAAAAATATCTCCATAAATGCAAGCAAGTTGTTGAAAAAGGTGATGAATGGATCCCAACCAAACCCTAATTTTATGAAAAACAGAGCTGAAGCCACTCTGACAAGAGAAGGATTATGCCAGTTTATGGTCCATACACAATACCGAGGGCATCATGTCACCCCGAGCAGAGCTGCCTCTGGGGAAGCTCATTGTGCTTGTCCTTGAAAGAGAAAAGAGCAGAGAAGCCACAAAGAGTTACCTTGTGGGAACAGCTTGTGTGGACTCTGCTGAAGGACATGAAAGGAGCCAACTAAAAATACATTCAGTCCTGATTGTAGCCAGCTTACTTTGACGGGTACTATTTACATATTTCATTTAGATCTTTAATACTTCTGTGGCGGATTTCTTTTTCTTTCTTTCTTTCCTTCTTTCTTTCTTTCTTTTCTTTTCTTTTCTTTTCTTTTCTTTTCTTTTCTTTTCTTTTCTTTTCGTTTCTTTTCGTTTCTTTTCGTTTCTTTTCGTTTTCTTGGGTTTTTTTAAGCCTCAGCAATTGATTCATTATTAACTGTGAAGGGTTTTTTTTAATCTAATGGAAAGGGAATAAAGATATTTAATCGTAGCTGTAAATTTAAAGGCAGAATTAATTTAATTGCTACACTTCAGAAATTGTGACAAATGTGTAACAATAAAATCCTATGTATTTATTTGGCTACATAAAGCAGGCAGCTTTGGCAAAGTTCTGCATTCATATGACTTGCTATCTTGTTACTCTTGTTACCTATATTAAGTCTTGAATTTGGAATTTGTATTTAAACTGTAATTCTGAAAATCCTTACTGTTGCTTGCAGACTGAGAGTGGGAATCCTGTAGAAGTAGTAACTTCCTGACGTTTGAAAGATCCAACCGAAAATGAACAATAATCCAGATCAGTTCATAAGATTTACTTTGTATTTTTATTTCCTTTTTCTATTTCTATGAGCTATTCTTTCATTCACACACTCTGCTGGCTACTGGTTTTGCTTCTTGTTGATACACAATGCAAAGGACTAAGTTGCCAGAGAGGGACCACAAATTTTTAGTGTTGACAACATCATATGCAACATCATACACAACCGTTCAGTGTAAGTCACGGTCTGTACAATAGGTACAGATACTCTGCTATTAAATCATAGAATCAGGGAATCATCTGGACCGGAAGGGACCTCCAAAGGCCATCTAGTCCGACCCCCCCGTGGTCACAGGGACACACCTGTGAGGTGCTCAGGGCCTCGTCAAGCCTCCCCTTGAATGTCTCCAGGGAAGGGACCTCAACCACCTCCCTGGGCAACCTCTTCCAGTGCTCCACCACCCTCATTGGAAAGGACTTATTCCTAATGTCTAATCCAAATCTTCTCTTCTCCAATTTATACCCATTAGCCCTTGTTCTGTCATTGACGGTCTTTGTGAACAGACTCTCCCCAGCCTTCCTGTAGCCCCCTCAGGCACTGGAAGGCTGCTATTAGGTCTCCCCAGAGCCTCCTCTTCTCCAGGCTG
>BJBW01001599.1:0-73068 GCA_004320125.1 Scolopax mira | reverse complement strand
GGTTGTGGAGTCCCCTTCTCTGGAGATTTTCAAGACCCGACTGGATGCAGTCCTGAGAGGCATGCTCTGACATGCTCTGGGTGGTCCTGCATTGGCAGGGGAGTTGGACTAGATGATCTCTATGGTCCCTTCCAACTCCAAAAAAAATTCAGTGAAATTCAGTGAAATTCCTTCATGATCACTACTGATTGTCAAAGAATGCTATATATATATGTAATTTATATATATATATATTTATATATATATATATATAAATTGCTATAAGGAATCATCTACATTTTAGTGGAGCTTATTGTAGAATTGTGGCCAAAATTCCAACTGTTTTTACTTCATTGGCCATTGCTTTTCACATGCACATCTGTGTTTCAAACAGGCACAAATGTTTGTAAGTTTCTGGAAATGAAGGCGAGAATTTACCCTGTAATGTCATTGGAATTGAATGTTGTGACTGGATAATGGTCTCCAACCGATAACGAATATAAGTACTGAAGCAAAGCAGACATGTTTATTTTCAAAGCTGGAGACTATTTTTCAATCACATTATTCAATTTCTTTTCTATTAATTCCATTACCACATCATGGTTCATTGCTAGTGAAAGAACAAGTAAATAAAACAGAAGAAAGTGGCCCACAGACTCAGAAAATCATACATTGCTTGTTCTAGTTAAAAGATCAAGTAATCACTACACTTAGGGGAAAACTTTGGTGATTACATACATTTTATATGGTCATGCATAGTGTTATTGTAGATATAAAACCCAATGATGACCAATCAGAAGTCAGAATTTCATCTAGAGTACTAGTCCTCCTTATTTTGTTCAACAAGTTATATTCGGTTTCCTACTGACAATTTAATAAAACTTAAAATTACTATAACACACCTGCATAACTCATTGATAATTAACTTTTTAGATAGGGTGTCTTCCCCATTGATTATCAATAAACTTAAACCATGAACAGATAAGAAGGTCAAAACAAACCTCTTAAGAATCTCAGCAGAAACTTCATGAAAGAGGTAATGGAATTTATAGAAAGAAGTGAAAGAGAGAATAGCTTAATAATAGTTTTACCAATATCAGTAATAACTTTTATTATTTTTTTTAAATCAGATTTTAGTGAAGTCTGGAAATAACGACACAGAATCATAGTGAAATGACCCCATGCTCTGTTCAGTCCTCATTTTATTTTCTCCATCAGTGCAAAAACATGGCAAAGGGAAAAAGAAGACTGAACCTCAGTCCTTTTGAACGTGTATTCTGCACTGACATAAAGCTAACATTCAGTCTCCCCATGTGAAGACATCCCCTCCACCCACATGCTAGCATTGTGGAATTCACCCCCAGCGCTTACCATCTGCCCAGCATGAGCACAGGTGAACAAGGACATACTGCTAACAAAGAAAGGGGAGCTGTTATTTATTATTCATCAATCTCCAGGGCTTCTTTGCCACTCACAGTTAGTGTACTTGCCACAGACATTATTTACCATTTGACAGTTCAATTCAGGTACATCTAACGGAGACAGTGCTTGTAGCTAGCACTCGTATACCAGAACAGTCAGTATCTTTCAAGCATGACATGCACATTATAGAGCAAATGCAAATGAACAGGCCCTGTTGCAAAGAGCTTACAATCTAATATGAAGGAGAGTGAGAAAGAGCAGCAAGGTGGGGCGTAAAGAGAGCTAAGAGGAGAGAAATATTGTTAAGCCAAAGCATTTGCAAATCAATTCTCAGAAACTGCAAAAATCTAAATTGGCTTAAGGCCATTAAGCACATATATGATACTGTAATAGGATATAAAAATACAACGATAATGTTACATCTGTATAATTTGGTAAATTCTGAAGCACTAATTTTGGCCTGGATAGTAATATACTGTATCATAAGTGAGACTTTCTGCCTTCCCCAGGAAAAAGTTTAGGGCTACAACACAAATGTATTTAAGTGCTGCCACTTTAGAGACACGGGTCTTTACCCACACAGCAACATGGGACCAGATGTGCTGTACCCAAAGCTGTTGAGGCTGTTGGCTGATATCCTTGCAAGTCCTCTGTCACCTCTGAAAGGCTGTAGTGATCACGTGAAGTTCTCAATAACTGGAGAAAGGTAAATATTGAACCATCTTTAAAAAAGGTGACCTATATATTTATAAGTTGATTGGCCTTACTTTGATCTCTGGGAAAACCATAGATCTGGTCTTTATTCTGATTAACTCTAACTTTTTCACAGTTAAAGTTCGTTTGATATTCTTTGAGGATTAAAAACATAAGTAAAGATTTTAGAAAGGTCTACAGCATATTCTTAGTTGATGTAAGGTCCTGTGATAGTAATATTAAATGCAATTCACTGGATAATTCAAAATTTAAGTCTATAATGCTGGGTATTTTTAGAAACAGTGATTATATTCTGGTTCTTCAACAAGAGTATTCATTCCAAATATTTTCATGAAAATAAAGAGAAAAATGAATTGCAATTCCTTGTAAATGAGTAGTTATTCTCTCCCAAACATTTTCACTCATCTTAGACCGCAGTTTTTTTCTTTGTCTTTGTACAACCTTCCATCACAACATCATGCACATTTTAATGGAGAAGTTCAATATTGACTGGCTTTCTGAATCCCAAACATCTCCGTTCAGTGCCACTTACTATTACTCCTGCTTTATGGAAGTTCAGTTAGTTTTCCGTACATGAAGCTGAGTTCATATCTCAGCCAATTTGAACTAATTTTTTGAGACAGTATATCAAATGATTTACTAAAATCCAAATATATTATGCTAAATGCATTCCCTTCAGCCACTAATTTTGTAATTCTGTCATAAACAAGCAATCAAGTTCTTCTGACAAGATTCGTTCTCCTAAAGTCCTGTTGCTTATTCATAATAACCATCCACAAATGCATGAAAGATGCATGCATCAAAAATGGAAAGAGGCTGGATCTTGCATGATATGCAAAGCTGAAGTTCAACAAAAATAAATTGTGTGGTGAAGCAATCCACCAGTTAGATTGCTCTGAAAGAGACACTACAGAGATTGACAGATTATATGATTTACTTGCAACTAAAGGATTTACATACTTTTGACTACCTATAATTTTTTTGTTTGATTATTTGTATTTTCTTCTTGTGGTCTGTAAAGACTGTATGTGTCTCAAAAAGCTGTGGAAGAATAAGATAAACTTATGTGTGTGAGTTTTGGTACTGGAATAGGATGCAGGGGAACTTATACTAAAAAGAATAAAAAAAATAATAAAACAAAAAGAATGAAAACATATGAAAGCCTCATTTGTTTTTCCAATATGTTTCATAGTCTAAGATGAAAACAGGAACAATGAAAAAGGTTATGTAAAATACTTTCATTCAGAATAGAAAAGACTTTTTTAGGACAGTATCCATAATGGTAATACTGAAGTTGCTCTTCAGCTCTATTTCAAAACTGCCAATATTTTATATTACGACTCCTGTATATTACAGCACTCCATAACACGTCAGACTCTAGGTATGATTCTACTATAGATATATAGTAGTATGGGTGTGCTACACACATAAATATCACATTAGATTTCCTGACTCTCTGAGAGCTGCCAAGTAACTACACTCTAAATCCATATCATATGACTGTGTTGTCTACAAAAGTAGGAAGAGATGGAAAAAATTTCCCTAATTTAATGCTCATAGTTTAGAAAATTAACTTAGATTAGACACCCGTCAATGTCACCTTTTCAATGTCTATAACAAGGTGTAGTGAGTACTACTCTTGTGTGCAGAACAATTCTATCTCAACTATTAGGTATATTTGTTGTTACTCAAAGGTAAATGAT
Source organism: Scolopax mira (assembly GCA_004320125.1). Classification (NCBI taxonomy): domain Eukaryota; kingdom Metazoa; phylum Chordata; class Aves; order Charadriiformes; family Scolopacidae; genus Scolopax; species Scolopax mira. The sequence goes on along the minus strand of BJBW01001599.1, from coordinate 69,250 downwards.
TTTATATTTAGTCATACAGTAAGTATTCTGCTTACTCTTTCTATGAAGTCACTGAATTATGAAAAATAAACTTCCATTTCTTGAAGGACCTTGGTTTTGATAAGCAACTGACTGTTACTAATAATTCCAATATGTCCATCTACTTTTTTTCAAGAAATGGGTGTTAGGCTTTTGTCTATTTATTTCTTCATATCATCAAAACTTCCAGAAAATTTACATGTCTGGTTGTGGTATACTGTAGAAAGAGTTTAGAGGTCAAGAAAGCAAAGCAAGTTGTGACTGACAACTAATCAAAGATATGGATTTGAAGCTAATAAAAATACAAAAGGTGTAAATTAATCTGAGAGCCAATCAGAATGTTTTGGAAGTGAAATATTGACTTCAAGCATTTGAAAAAGTACTCTGCAAGCTGTTCATAATATTTTAGCTATTTCTCTTCATCTCACCAAGGACTGAAAATTCTCACTTTTCATAGAAGAAGTTATTTACACAAATTTCTTCTTAGCCAAACCATGACATATCTGTCAATGTAGTAATTGGAAATATCCTATATTTTGCCCTAAAATATTTCTTAAGACTCGATTTATACATCAGTTTACATAATAGTTTGCTTAGTAGCTTTTATCTATTTGATTCTTTTTTACATATTTTCTTTCCCTACATTGTAAACTTATCTTCTAGTTAACTACTAATGTCTTCATTGCTTCAACTGTAGTTTAATCATCAAACAAACAAACATTAGTATTCCTTAATTGGCCAGAAGGACCTATAGTGAATACCTTGCACACCTGTGTATATATGGTGACCGCTGATTTTACAATGTTTCAGATAGCTGAACCTTTGCTAATGCAACTTCTAGTTAAGAATCAAATACAATGGCCTTTTTTTTTTGCCTTAAAAACACAAACTGCTTCTGAATTCAAAGAGTAATATTGCTCCTTTCAATTGTCAGAACACTTTAAACACATTTCATGCTTCATGTCACCTATTACTACATTGCAACCATCCCTGTACTGATAAATAGTACCTTTAACAGCTCACAGCAACATTAAACCACACAGCAATAAGGATGGGTTTCACCTCAGCTAACTTTAGCCATCTGAAAATTAGGTGATTAATTTAAAGTAATAATGTAAAACAATTTTGTTGTAAATAGAAAAGGGAAAGCATCTTTAAAGAGCCATTCATCCCACCCTAAAATAGTTATTGAGATAGTAGGATGACCTTTCCAGGTAGAAGTTTGTGTCTCACCATTAATTTACAGGGTGTTAATGATGACTACTAAAGACAAGATTCTTCTGTAAATTGCACAAGTGTGAGTATATAAGTCCTATTCTACATGTCACCAAACAGCAAAGGGAAAATTTAAAATAAACAAAGTACTTGCATTTGGTCACCATGATTGTACTCTTCATTATTATTCTGATATTTCACACATTCTCATTTCTTTAATGTAGGGGATTTACATCCCAACCCTGTGGATTTTTGTGGTTTTTGGAGTTGGTTGGGGTTTTTGGTTTGGTTTGTTGGATTCTTTTTGTTTTGTTTTGTTTTGGTGGTTTTGGGATTTTTTTTACATTAAAGCTTTGATTTTTAACTGAGTGTTTTTTTTTTTTACTGAGGAGAATGCAACTCAAACACCATTCCTCCAACTGAATTACTAAATGTGTGTGAAAACATTTGCCTTCTTTCTGGTGTAATGTAAAGAAATAAATGTAAGTCAGACAAATGAAGGGCAGACCTAAGAAACAGGTGACTGTACTGTACTCTGGGAAATGGTAGCACTGCTTATAAGGGCTCTAGTGGGCAAACAAGTCAATGTAAATCCTCCAAGCTACAGTTGCAATGAGAAAAGGATGCCATCGCTGACTGTCTGAACAGACGAGTAGGAATAGGGACTGGTTTAACACTTATATATGACAAAGATAAAACAGATTGTAAAATATATATATATATTAAATACTTTAATGCTCATCTTTCAAAAACAATGATGAAAAATCAGGGAAGATGCAGAAAAGAACTACAAAAATTATTTAAGAGCCATGGAAAATGCCTTGCATTGAGACACTTAAAGAGCTCTACCTATTTACCTTATCAAGAACAAGATTGAGAGGTGATTTGATTAGAGTGTCTAAGTACCTTCACAGGGAGAAAACACTAACTACTAAAAAGCTCTTTAATCTAGCAGAGCAAGGCATAACAAGAGACGTTGTCTGAAGCTGAAGCCAGACAAATTAGAAATAAAGCACAATATTTTTTAACAGTGCGGGTGATTAACCACTGGAACAAACTGCTAAGGGAAAAAGTAGTTTCTTTTTTGTCTTGATGTCTTTAAATCAAGCCTGGATGCCTCTCTGAAAGATTAAGCATCTCTTGAAGTAGCTATGTTTTGAGTGAGACTTGAACAAGAAGAGGAATGTTTACATAAGGACAGGAAGATCTTTTAGGGCTTGATGTGGAGATATAACAGGAAGTCAGTTTTAATGATCTCATTGTCCCCTATGCCTTCAAAATATGTGAATTGTGAAAATTGTAAGCAATATTTGCCCTCAGCTAGAGCTTTACTGAATACAATAGATCTCCTGAAGGGAACCTGAGTCCATTGAAGTAGAATTAACTGGTCTATCAAGAATCTTAATTTTTAAGTAAAAGAAAGTAGGAAATATCATTTGCTACCCTTGAACATACTCTAGATTGCAGATATTTTCCTGGTCTGCACTGGGACAAATTGAAGAATGAATCTGAATCTTGACAGCATTTTGGGGAATGATGTTATATGAACAGATTTTCTGCTTGTGTGGGTCTCCTGCAGTCTGACCGATAGTGAAATTATAATCACCACAAAGAAGCAGTGCAATAATAGAAATCACTGCCTGAGAGTCATCAGTACTTTGGTTTTGAAATGGCATTTTAAGTGTCCTGAAGTCTGTGTTTGGCTCATGTTGTGATATTATATATTTGCATTTACACTAAATGCTTAGACATAAAAGAACACTGCAATTTGTCTCTATAACAGTAAATGTGCAAAACGTGGGGTTTGTGTGGGAGAAAGAGCATTTCATGGCTGCTGCAGAGAGTGACCCAAAAGGATGAAATAAAACCTCAGAAGGGCAAAGTTCTTGTAAAAATATGTTATTTGCATTTGAATGTGCTCCAGTCCCGTGTCCAGCTGGGCAGAGTAAATTCAGCTGCATATTGTACACCATTGTGTGCACATGTGTCTTTGTGAGCAAAGTGGTGTTCGTTTGGATATTGTCCCTGTGCACTGCTGTGGCTGCTTCTGCCTGTCTGGGAATGTGTTATGCTGTAGCTACATGAAAGCATAGATTTCAAATACAAACACATGTGTTTGTGAATAATTAGATGAATAATACTTTTATTGCTATCTATTACAATTTTTTTTTTTCTTTCTTGTCCCCTCAAGATATAACTATGCATTAGGGAAAGCTGGTAATTACAAGCTGCTGCTACTGAACAAGAGAACAGGGACAGTGACTCTTGGCAGAGGATTCTTTCTTCCATCTTTCTCTTTTTCTTTCCTTTTCTCCTGCCTTTCTTTTGGCTTAAAACATGCTTAAAGGCCAGTGTTTCTCCTCTGCACTCCACTGGCTGTTCCAGCCTGGAGCAAGCTTGTTATAACCTACTTAGTCAGTTGGGTGCTGTCAGTCACTACTTCAGAATCAATGGTTGCAGATGTGAGCTTGGATGCAATGTTATTTCCCCCCGCAGTAACAGGCGGTTAATAGATTTTATTTTAATTATTCTAACTGCTTTGTCTTACAAAAAAAGGGAAAGAAAGTTAGAGGAGTTGCAGTTGATTTGCAGATAAACACATGCTCACCAAAATGAGGTGAAATCTTTTGAAGTAGCAATTCCACGTCCAAGTGCAATATTAATAACGATACAAATCATAAATTCATCCCATAGGGAATTTGTTTGCATGAACCTGAAATGTCAGTTCATCAGGATTTTGCTAAAGGAAAGAAATATTCAGCAGGTCTGTCATCAGGGGAGTGTGGTTTTCTTGTTAATAAAAAAAAAAAAGCACAAGCAAAGCTACATTTGGAAAGTCAGAAGATTTTTATTGTTATTGTTGTTGTTCTTGTTACTATTATTATTAATAATTATTCCTCCAGAGAGAATAAAAAATTGTGATGCTTCCCCTTGCTTTGTAGGGATGGTCATGACTGAAAGTTGTCCTCAGATCTATATGACTTTGCACACCTTTGTTATTATATCAAATTGCTCTCATGCAGCATTCTCCCAGATGCTGCTGGCTTTCAGGGAGAAGCAGGAGGGAGAGTGTGGGTCGTTACTTGTTCCAAAGCCGGTGCTGACTTTTCCTGATGTTGTCAGATCAGGTTACCATTGCAGTTCTGAGGTCTTAATTGCATTCCAGACAGCATTGGCTGTAGTTTTAACCCTAGTCCTTAGGAAATACCAGTGTTTCAGGGTGGCAGATTTTAAGCAGCAAAAGAGCTGTTTAAGTTATATATGCACAAAAATGCTTTCAAAAATTAGGACAGCTCTGTGTGAATGTAGACCGTGGCTCCATCTGATATGCCCCAGGCCCTCCATGAGTGTGTCCTGGACCCCATTGCTTTGCACACCAGTGTGCTTCCCAGAAGATCCAGGGAGGAAAAATATGGCAAAAAAAAACTTCAGTCCTTTCTCTTTTTCTGGTGAAGAGATGACATATAACTAGGAAACATTACTCTTGATTCCACCAGTTATACTTTATTTCAGGTTCCTTTCTTCTGGTGAATTTATTTCAGTTCCTGACAAAAAAAAACAAAAACAAACAAACAAAAAAAAAAACCACTGTACCTCTGTTAATACCAAATAAGCAAATATTTCCCAAGCTTTTCACAGAAAGTGGTAAGCCAAAAGTCAAATGTGATGGATATGAGAAGGAGGTAGAAAATACCTTTTTTTAACTTCTGAACAAGGATAATGTAAGGATAAGATGGTACTGAAGTGCTTATTTTTAGTGTATGGTGTTACTGAAGGAAGACACAAATCCTCCCCTATCTGAAGTCAACAGCAGAATTACTACCAGGCAATAGTACAGGTTAAGTCCTCTAATATGACTGTTCTGAGAAGAAGCTGAAATAGAGCTCTGAAAATTTTCATGGAACATTTTAGATTGCAATGGAAAGAAACACTAAAGCACTAAGATTTTAATCAGGTAATTCTAACACTCTTATGCCTTTTGCTGAAAATGTTTGACTAAATCAGTAAGTACATAGGGAAATCCTGACTGGGAGGATGGAACTGTTTCACCATCACCTAAAATGACTTTCATGTTGTCATGATGACTTCCAGTCATGTGATGACTTCCATCACACAAACTGGGTCTTGATCTCTCTTTTCATGCCTCCCTCACTGCATTTCTGAGCACAATTTTAAACCCTCGCTTTGGACGAAGAGGGGCCATAGTCATTAGGCTGGAGATCAGAAGATTCCCCTACCCCCAGGATTTTTGAATGTAGAGATTCTATATCATCACAGCAGAAAAGGGGTCCCATATTCCAGGTTTTTGAGGCAGAAAAACAGTGATGGTACACCTAAAGCTATAAATAAATGTTACCCAGGGTTTTTTTCCATCTCTGGAAATTATTTATAGATAAATATTATAACTCCAAGTCCTGCCATGGACAACTTAACTCCCACAGGATTTGTGAATCTGCTTTTTGGCATATTTGGTTCTTACCTATGAATATGAATATCGAATATATTTTCCTTTGTGTGAATGAGAAGCTTCTAAAGGCCCTCACCTGTAAAAATTTAGAATGACCTTTTCAACAAAGGCAAATGTAAGGTCTTGCACCCGGGGAGGAAGAACCCCAGGCACCAATATAGGTTAGGGATGGATCTTCTAGAAAGTACTTCTGAGGAAAAAGTTCTGGAAGTCCTGGTGGATGGCAGGCTCTCCATGAACCAGCAACGTGCCCTTGTCACCAAGAGGGCCAATGGAATCCTGAGTTGCACAGGGAGAAGTGTGACCAGTAGGTCAAGGGAGGTCATTCTCTCCCTCTACTCTGCACTAATGAGGCCACAACTGGAATACTGTGTCCAGTTCTGTATTCCCCAGTTCAAGAGGGACAGGGAACTACTGGAGAGAGTCCAATGTACAGCAATAAGATGATTAAGGATTAGAGTACATCCCTTACAAGGAAAGGCTGAGAGATCTGGGGAGACCTTATCTATGTTTACAAATTCCTAAAGAGCGGGTTGAAGGATGATGGAGCTGGGTCCTATCCTTCCAGCGATAGGACGAGGCGCAATGGGCATAAACTGGAAGATGGGAAGTTCCACTCAAATATAAGGAAAAGCTTCTTTGCAGTGAGGGTGACAGGGCACTGGAACAGGCTGCCCAGGGGGGTCATGGAGTCCCCTTCTTTGGAGATTTTCAAGACCAGCCCCGAAGTAGTCCTGAGTGATGTGCTCTAGGCAATCCTACTTAGCCGGGGAGTTGGACTAGATGATCTCGAGAAGTGCCTTCCAACTCTGTCAAATCCGTGAATCCATAAAGCAAGTGAACAACATAAAAATAAAATGGTCAGTCTATAAAAAACAAAAAAAAAAGAGAGAAACACTTTTTAGAAAGTAATATCTATATATGAATTTAACATAAAGATTAGAAATATATTTTTTATATTAGAAGAAAAAAAAAATTCTTGTTGCTAGAATATGGATATTATCCAAGTCTTGGAGTCTTCAAGCAGTTAAAAGTTATCCAGCAACAAAAATCAGCCTAGAATTGTTAAATAGTGCAATGTTTGACTGCTCACCCATCACAGTTGCCCCTGTTTCAGTGTGAAAGTGCTGCCCTATAAGAGATTTTACTTACAATTCATTTATTTATTTAAATTACTTCTACAAGGCCAAGTGAGTTCTGGGAAACGTACCAGACTGTGATCCCTAGAGACTCAACGTCTCTTATTTACCTAAGGAAAAGCTAGCAAGAAATTCCTCAGATCAAAGTACCCTGCTTCCCCTCCTCTGTCCACACACAAACCCACACAAAGAACTGCAAACATAATTCCTGGAAAACTTCAGTTACTAGGCTACAAACAAGAGTCATGCTGAGTATATTCTGCTTAATTTGGAATTTGGCTGGAATTTAAGAGATCTCTTCAAAGAAAGCAATTAGAAACACTTGCTCTCAGTTCCACCTGCTCCTGGTAGCACTCTGTCCCTCTTAAGATACAGCATCAATCTACCATAGGCTGAGCAATCCTCAGCACTATATTCATATATGGACCTAGTGACACACGACATCCTGGTTCTCTTGTAAGCAAAATGCTCTTTCTGAGAATGGAAAATTAATCTGAACTCCCAGGTCATGTTCCTTATTTTCCAGAAGACTACATATGTAGACACTTCTTTGTTCAGTTTATGAATTTTACATTTCACAGTCAGAAGATAAGAAGAAATTTTTCTTCTATCAGTGAAATTTGCAATTAAGCAGAACAAAATAAGCAGTGTAAATATGATTCCAGGTGTTTTGTGCTGACTCTTTGAAAATAATGTTATATCATAATGTTTTTATTCTTGACTAACGCTACTCCCGGTTTCTGATGTTTCATTTATTCAGGAACATCACCACTCATACTATTAAGTTTTTGCATTTAAAGGTGTGGGGGTTTTTTGTTTTCTTTTGGTTTGGTTTTTTCCATTTCCTCTGGCTTACTCTGGCTGTCAATCTCCCCTACCTACTTGTTAACTGAGTTGAGGATTTTGACTGACTTCAGGAACAATCCTGGTTCTGGGATTTTTTGTCTAGAAATCACAGACTTCTCCTTTCTCTGTGATGAGAGAATGACCAAATTAAATGATTACATGCATTTTGTCCTCATATATTAATACTAACTGGAATGATAAATGTATATTATACATATAGTTCTATTCTTCTGTGACTGTTTATCTGACTATTATGCTTTTACTGAACATGCAATTTTTCTGGAGGGTATAACATCTCTGTGTAATTTGAGGAACCAGGTATGCTGTTGCTGTCACTAAGAGGCTGTTTCTCCATTCTGTAAGCTCTCCAGACTTAGGAGAATGAAGACCAGTGTTGCTTAATTAAGTGAAACCATGAAGAGAAGAATACACTTCAAGAGTTCTTCTAAAAGTCTTGAAAAATAATACTTCAGTTACACACACATTCCCTGAGTTAAAAATGAAAAAAAAAAAGAAAATGTATTTTTTAAGAATAGGTTTCTCGTGCATGCCTTTTAGACATTTAAATTAGGTGTCCCACCTAAAAGTTATCCACATGGAATCACAGAATGGTTAGAGTTGGAAGAGACTTTAAAGATCACTGAGTTCCAACCTCCCTGCCATGGACAGGAACAACTTCCACTAGACTCAGGTTACTGGCTTTGAACACTTCCAGGGATGGTCCATCCACAACTTCTCTAAGCAACATATTCCAGTGCCTCACAGCCTCACAGGGAAGAATTTCTTTCTAATATCTAACTAAATCTCCCTTCTTTCAGTTTAAAACTGTTACCCCTCCTCCTATCACTACAATCCCTGAGAAAGAGGCCCCCCCCACCTCGTCCCGTCTCTTATCTCCTGTAGGCCCCCTTCAGGTACCAGAAGGCCACTATAAGGTCTCCCCAGAGCCTTCTCTTCTCCAGGCTGAACAACCCCATTTCTCTCAGATTGTCTTCACAGGAGTGGTGCTCCAGCAATCTGATCATCTTCATGGTCTTCTGCTGGACTTGCTCCAAAAGGTCCATGTCCTTCTTATGTTTGGAGCCTCAGAGCTCCACATGAGGTCTCACAAGAGCAGAGTAGAGGGGTAGAATTATCTCCCTTGACCTACTGGCCACAATTTTTTTCATGCAGCTCATGGATGCCATTAGCTTTCAGGGCTGCAAGCACACATTGCTGGCTCATGTTGAGCTTCTCATCCACCAGCAACCCCAAATCCTTCTCCTCAGGACCTCTCTAAATCCATTTTCCACACAGACTGTATTTGTGCCTGGGATTGCCATAACCCAGGTGCAGGATCATGCACTTGTCCCAGTGGAATTTCATGGGGGTTGTGCAAGCCTACCTCTCAAGACTGTCCAGGTCTCTCTGGATGGCATCCATGCCCTGCAGCATGTCAACACCAAGCTGCATGGAGCTTGGTGTCATCAGCAAACTTGCTGAGGGTGCAATTAACACCATGTCACTAATGAAGATGTTAAAAAGCACTGAAATGTTAAAAAGGCCATTTAACACAGATGTTAAAAAGTCCCAGTATTGAGCCCTGAGGTACATCATTCATCCCTGGTTTCCATTTGGACATCAATCTTTTCCTTAACCACAATCTTTTCAATGTGACCAACCAGCCAATTCCTCACCCATCAAGTGGTCCATCTGTGAAATCCATGTCTCTCCACTTTAAACACAGGAATGTCATGAGTTTTTGCATGTGAAATGTTTTGCCCAAGTCCAGATAGATGATATCACTTGCTCTTCCCTTATCGATCAACTCTGTAACCCCATTGTAGCAGGCCACCAAATTTATTAGACACAATTTGATGAAGCCATATTGGCTGCCAACTATCACCTCCTTATTTTTTACATACCTTAGCATCTACTCCATGATCTTGCTGGGCACAGAGTTAAGACTCACTGGCCTGCAATTCCCCAGGTCTTAATTTTTTCCCTTTTTAAAAATGTGTTATGTTTCCTCTTTCCCAGTCAGCGAGAACTGAGTGGATGTATCTCATGGATTTGTACACCTTCACGTTCCTTAGATGTTTTTCTCCCTCATTCTCCTAGTCCCTGTCTTTGCCTTCTTAAGTGGTATGGCTGACACACTTGTCAATGAAAGACTGAGTCAGTGAAAGAGTCACTCAGTACCTCAGCCTTCTTCATATCCATGGTAATCCCATATGGAAATCCCATATCCTCCCTGTGTTTCCTTTGGGGAAGAGCCCACTCTGTTCCTAGTCTTCCTTTTATCACTGATCTACATGTAGAAGCTTTTCTTGTTGCCCTTGGCATCCCTAGCCAGGTTTAACTCTGTCTAGGCTTTAATTTCATTAATCTGATCCCTGGCTGCCTGGACAATTTATGTGTATTCCTCCTAGGCTACTTGTTCTTGCTTCCACCCTCGGCGGTCTTTCTTCTTCTGTTTGAGTTTGTCCAAGATCTCCTTGTTCATTAGCTAACTTTTTTTTTTTTTTTGTAGATGTATAGCTCCTAAGCTAGGAGGAGGTGCTCCTTGAATATTAACCAGCTTCTTTGGGCCCCTCTTCCCTACAGGTCTTTATTCCTTGGTACTCTACAAAGCAGATCCCTGAAAAGGCCTAAGTCCACTCTACTGAGGTCCAGGGCAATAAACTTGTCATGCACCCTCTTCACTGCTCTAAGGATTGTGAACTCCACCATTTTGTGGTCACTGCAGACAAGGCTGCCCTTGAGCTTCACCTTCCCCACCAGCCCCTCCTTCTTTGTGACAACAAGGCACAACATAACACCTCTCCCCATTGTCTCCTCTTTCACTTGGAGAAGGAGATTACCCTCAACTTGTCCAGCCTTGCCTGATAATTTCTCCATCAGAGACTAGAGAGCTAATTTAAACCGTTTCTATCACAAAGTTGGATAAAGTTAGTTTAAATTCATTCTAGACTTAGTTTTATTTTCTTCATCTCACAGGCCATACATGCATTTTATCACTCTTGAACTGAACTTCAAATCTTGAGTATGACTAATGCATCCTTTAGTATATCTTTTGCTACTAAAACTCTCTCAGCACACTACTTTCTTTGTTTGAAGAGCCTTGCCTGTAATGAAGTCACCTAAGTTAAAAATAAAGACTGTAACTTTTTGCAGTTTCTGAATTTTTTCCCTGAACCAGGGAAAAAATTTTTTCCACAACACAACATCTTTGGATAGAAAAAAAGAATAAAAGGAAAAATGAAAGAAATAAAATCACCATTAACTAGGACCCAGTTAAATATCCACCGTAGCTCCTATATTTTTTTTGGACTTGGGTTTTCCTGGATACAGATCCTCTCAGACTATATTATTTCTTCCTAGATTTGTTAGTTTCTGTTGGGATTAATTTTACTGACATTTTTCACTTACTGACAGTCTACATTGAGTTGAACAAGATGCCAAACCAATCCGTATTTATTGTGGTTTTATTTTTTTGCTCTCGCTTTTTATGATTAACAAAGTTTTATTTGTATTTTATATTTACTTCTTAATCATTAATGGAGATAATTGACATAATGCCTCACAATTATTTTTCCACAATAGACATCCTTCTGAGGAATGACATAGGTAGAATTTTTTTGCCCATACTTCACTGTTACCCTTTTTTCTGCTTGTTACAAAACAAAAGAAGGATGGCAGGCTGCCTGCTTGCTCTTGTACAGGCTGTTCTTGGGAGCAGGTCAAATCACCTAAACTGAGAACAAACTGCAGTTTCTCTGGGACATGTTATTTTAGAAGAGGCTTCTGGTGAGTGGGGAATGGGAATGACTTATGTAGTCAGTACAGAACCTGACCTGGGGTTAGTTTTACATGTTTTCAGACAATCTTTTTGATTATTCCTCCTCAAAGCCCATAACTTAGCTTACAAAGCTATCGCTAGGGTTCCTAGACCATTACTATATATGATGTAAGTTCTTTGGGTGTTGAACCATACAATTGCATAAGGTTAAGCAAAAGCTAATAACCTCTTAGAAAGTCAATATACTGCTATTGAATCATTGAATCATGGAATCATATGGGGTTGGAAGGGACCTCTGGAGATCATCTGGTCCAACTCCCCCACCACGATGGGTCTACCTAGAGCATGTTGCACAGGAACTTGTCCAGGCCTATTTTGAATGTCTCCAGAGGAGACTCCACCACCTCTCTGTGAAGCCTGTTCCAGTGCTCTACCTCTCTCACAGTAAAGAAGTTCCTCCTCATGTTTAGGTGGAACTTCTTTTATTCAAGTTTGTGCCTATTTCTTCTTGTCCTGTCACGGGGGACTGCTGAGAAAAGACCAGCCCTGTCCTTCTGCCACCCTCCCTTGAAGTATTTCTATGCATTGATCAGATCCTCCCCCTTCTCTTCTCAAGACTAAAAAGACCCAAGTCCCTCAGCATCTCCTCACAGGAGAGTTGCTCCAGGCCCTTAATCATCTTTGTGGCCCTTTGTTATGCCCTCTCCAGCAGTTTCCTGTCCTTCTTGAACTGGGGAGCCCAGAAGTGGACACACTGTTCCAGATGGGGCCTCACCAGGGCAGAGTACTGCAGGGGCAGGGATGACCTCCCTCGATCTGCCGGCCATGCTCTTCTTTATGCACCCCAGGTTGCCATTGGCCTTCTTGGCCACAAGGGAACATTGCTGGCTCATGTAACTAATGAAAAAGCCAAAAAAGCTAAAATAAGCTCAAGACAAACCAATACAAGCTCAGGAAAAGTCTGACAGATCTTGAGATTTCATGCTGTTCAATTAAAGCCCTTATGAGCATGTTACCCCATGGCATCTTATTAACATTGGCATTACTGTATTTACTGGGCTGCAGAATCTGAACAAACACTGAGCAAGAAGAAACCAGAAATATAACCACACTTCAGATAGGATGATAAAATGGGATTTTTCTTTGAGATTTTGCATTTGGGGTTGGTCCCTGTGCACAAACACCTAGTAGAACCAGGGATGCCCTTGAACATCCTGCCTGGTTTCCAGATGGCACTGCAGAAAGACAAAGGTTTCCCACAGATTCTTGACCATTTCTTACAGGTCTACGTGAATGACTTGCTACTGTTCCAGAATATTTCACATAGAAGTATGAACATATAAACATATAGATGAGCTGAGCTAGGTTGTGAGGGGTTTGTTATTTGGTTAGTTTTGGTTGTTTTTTTAGTTGTTTGTGTTTTTAGGATCATTTGCATAGGTTGTTAGGCGTTTTAAGTATTTGCTGTTTATGCTGCTGTTATTTAGAATTGTCTTTGTAAATTTGATGACATACCCACTACCAGATGAGATAAGCACCCAGGTATGCATATGACCACTTGGAATTCACCATCTGAAATGGACGTGGTAATTTAAAACGACGGAGTAATTTAAAAATTAAAAAAAAAACCTGAGTCACCTTTATTAGTTGAGGTAAAAGAATAAGCGCTTTTAGCAATTTGTTTTCCAGTCCTTTGTAGAATTAAAATGACTACAAAAGTTAAATCTTAAACTTATTAGGTGGTTTAATTTATATTTCTTAAAGATATTGGAAATGCACTTTAATTTACTGGTGACCAAATGGCATTAAATAAAAATGTATAAAATAACACAAGGCTAGAAGCTCAGGAACAAGAAGAAAACCACCCAAAAACCAGATTATTTTTTGACAGTCAAAATTGCTAGCCATTGGAACAAACTACAAAGGGAAATGAGTTTTCATCTCTAATTCTACTTGTATCAAAAGATACCACTCTGAAAGGCAAGCTACAGAAAGTATGTGCTACTATGCTCAATACACATAAGCAAAATAGCACACAGAGGGCACAGTGACTTGACTTGTGCAATGTAGATGTTGAGAAACCAGCTGCTTTCTTTTGTTTTTAAATTCATTTATCCAGAGACTGTTGCAGTGGATCATAGGGAGGTGATAGATAGAACTCCCCTTGTTAGGCCTCCAATCTGATATAAAAAATGCTTGGAAAACTAAAACTTACTCATTGTCCACTTCTCTCTGTGGAAATTGGCCGTTGGGTTGCCAGCCTGTGTCAAACCTGTGGAAGTGTGGTGAGAACACGTCTCCATCAGGGACCCAACACTGGGAGCTTCTTTCCAACAGGGTGCCAGACACTTACCAGTAGTTCACTGCTTTTGCCCCCTTGCTGGATCTGAACTGATAACCTCTCACGGAAAGGCTATGTAAGCTAGAACCAATTCTCTGAATTGTCTTTTCCATTCAAGGTCAAGGATAATTTAGTGTAAGTTAGAAGGATCACATATTTCACAGATCAAAATTAACCAGAAAATCACTGAATTGAAAAGTTCAAAAGAATCTGAGGCAACTTTAATCCATTGGGTATATGTTTCAGAAAAAAGGAGGCTGGAAGGGGGAAAGGAAGATAAGTTAACTTTTGTAGTACAAAAGGTATTTTGTGTACAAAAAGCTGAAGTCTACAATATGTTAAGCCTTCATAAGAACTGCAGGAACAGTTATATACACATTGCCTAAACATGATTTGTTGCAGATTGAGATTTTTTTATTCATGTTAGTATTTTTAAATGTCATTAAAAGAGAAAAAAATATTAATGCAATAAAAATAACAGCTTATTCTAAATTATTCTTCTTTCTAATCCTAGTCAACCACATTCCAAGTCTTGCGCTTGGCTTCTTTCCATTTACTGCCACTGTTTAAAGCTGGCGAACAGCCTCATCCCCATTTGTCTGAAAGTCTGGAAAGAATTTAGTGGTCCCTGAAATATCCCATCCCAATTGTTAATAAAATACCTGCAGCCCAGGAGCCCTTCTTTATGTTATATCATTAGAAATATTTTTTGGAAGCAAGAGAGACATGACACAAAAAATCATTAGAACACTACAAAATATGCTAAGGTTCTTAGTGTTTAAAGCTTGGGTTGTTTTTTTTCCTGTCAGGTTTAGTTTTGTTTTGGTTGTTATTATTTGTTTGTTTGTTGTTGGTTTTTTTTTTTTTTTTCCCCAAGAAATGTATTTATTTTCATTTACATTTAGATTAGGATCCCAGCAGCAGATGGAAAGAATTTAAGTCAATTTGCTATAGGAGACAGACATTCTAACCAATGAAAAATCAAAGAAAAATAGCAAAGAACTCTTGCACTCCTTTTGGACAATGTCTATATGCAGAATAATCTGCATCATGGGGAAAAAAAAAAAAAGTCTTCTTAGGGCCAGATGGGCTCCGTGCCTTAGTGTTGACAGAAGTAAAAAGAAATACAGATAAAGAAACCTGTTCATAGATCTATTTAAAATCTCTTTAGAACAATAATAAACTGTGTGGCAGTTAAAGTCTGTCTCTATTACAACAAATCAAGACATTCTGTTAAACAAAACACTTATTTTGCTTAAATCAGGAGTGTAATGAGCTCCAGTCCAAGCTACAACTGATTTTGTGTGTTTGCTGGAGTATAGCAGATACAACCTTCCTAAATTCAGATAACTATTCAGAAGCTTGAATCAGACAGAAGCCCCTCCATGTCAGGTTCACTTTCTAGTCAGTAGGAACAGATAAACACCTCTGTCCAATGATTCAATGCCCCTAAAATCTGAGTTAACTTCTGACTAGGACTATTATTTTCCATTGACTGCAGTATGAAGTTATTCTCCAAGCACATGAAAAAAAGTGTGATGAATATGGACTACATTGTCTCTTGTCTTTCTCGTCTTTCCTGCGTGTTACACTGTAGAATCAGATAAGTCACTATAAAATATGGATTAGAGACAATAAAAGTATTCATCATGGCTGCTTAAAGAAACACTTTTCAAGCCTCGCTGGACCATGAATGATAATGCTAAGCAAATAACTTGTCACAGGCAGCATCATGCTTCCATTTAGCTGTTCAAAGGGACGATAGCTCCGATGACTTCTTGTCATTGCCTGTAACATCACAGAATCTCCTGGAATTTGAGACATCTCCCCCTGGCAGGAGGACGCCTCTCGGGCCCCCCGAGAATGGAAGTCCACCTTCTGTTCCCACGCCTGGCTGGCTGTCACTGTCGCTCCTTACAGATGTTTCTCTAATCTTGTCTCGAGGGCTGTCAAAGGTAGACACTGCACAGCTTCCACAGACAACCTTTTCTATTGCTTCTCTAGCCTTACTGTCAAGAGCTTTTCCTAATATGTAAAGTAAATTTTCCCTGTTGGATTTTAAAACTTTTCTGTCTTTTTCACTGTATCAGGACAATGAAAAATAAAGGTTATTACTTTATTTGAAGGCTGTAATCATGTCCTCCCTCATGATGCTCTTAGATTGAACATCATCCATTCAATCTTTTCTCCTAGGTGATGGCTTTCAGATGTCTCATTGCTGGCCTTACATCCGTTCTCACTAATTCCCCCCTATTTTTCCTGAAAGGCAGGACCTAAACTGGACAGTCATAGAATCTTAGAATGGTTTGGGTTAGTTGGGAGAGATGTTAAAGATGACCTTGTTCTAACACCCCTGCCATAGCTTAGAGAAACCTTCCACTAGACCAGATTGCTCAAAGCCCTGTCCAACCTGGCCTTGAACACCTCCAGGGATGAGGCAGCAACTTCTCTGAGCAACCTGGGTAAGTGCCTCAACACTTTCACAAGAAAGAATTTCTTACTAATATCCAAGCTAAATCTACCCTCTTTAAGTTTAAAAACCATTACCCCTTGTCCTATTGCTCCACTCCCTAATCAAGAGTCCCTCCCCATCTCTCCTGTATGCCACCTTCTGGTACTAGAAAGCCATTACAAGGTCTTCCCAGAGTTTTCTTAACCGGTCTAAACAACCCCAACTCTTTCAGACCATCTTCATAGGAGAGGTGTTCCATCCATCTGATCATCTTTGTGGCCTCTTCTGGAGCCTCTCCAATAGGTACACATTTTTCCTGTGCTGAGGGCTCCAAAGCTGTATGCAGTACTCCAGGTGAGGTCTCACCAGAGCAGAGCAGAGGGATAGAATCACCTCCATCTCCCTGCTTGATGTGCTTTTTTCATGCAGCTCAGGATCCAATTGGCTTTCTGAGCTGCAAGTGCAGTTCATGTTGAGCTTCTCATTCACCTACACCCACCAGTCCCTTTCCTCAGAGATGCTCTCAATGTTCTTATTGAGGCCCAAAGCTGAACAGGTTTTGTAGGGATAACCTTCAGTTATGCATCTCAGCACAATGTTTACCTCTGTTATGGAGATGCCATATCACTGGCTATATTCATTTAATGATCCATGAAAAAGTCATGTGGACTTTTTTTCTGTTAAACTGCTAGCTGAGCAAGATATCTCTGTCCTGTATTTTCACAATCATTAGCTTTATGTATTAAAAACTGTATTTGCTTCTATTGAGTAGAACTTCTTTTTCAGCTCTTATCTCAAATTCAAGCTCACTTTGAACTGTAATCATGACCTGTAAAATATTTGCTGTATCTGATGTCATCAACAAATTTAACAGACACACAGTCCATTGAGAAAAATATTGGCTAGGACTAGAGCCACATAAATAGGAAAAGAGAAAAATTTCTTTACAATATGAAGATGAGAAATTAAGAAAAGCAAACACTGGAGCTTATTTTTCCCTTTCTACTATTATTGGATTACTTCATAAGCTATGACCTTATTAATATTAATATATACAACACCATTAGATGGCATTCAGTGCTATATGGCATAGTTTCCAGGTTCTGCTGGACTAATAAAACCCTGATATGCACTGCGAGTGACTTCCTCCATGCCATTCTTTCAACTAGCTCTTAACACTCAGTATGTAAATTACGCTTGTTTATATTGCCAATTTACCTCCTATTTAAATCACACTGGAATTTGGCCTATTGAGTTTGTGTTAATCTGCCTGGCAGGATTTGGCCTACATTGGACAGGAGAAGGGAGGAGGGATGAGGAGAGAAAGAAAAATGAAGTAATCCTCAAACATTTTTACACATTAAAAAAAATCAACTAAGATAAGCTATATAAAAATGTTTCTTTAAATTTCTAACGCACTCTCCATTTTAAACACTTATTTCCAGAGCGTTAATTAGTGCATAATTCTTCGAGCAAGAGGAAAATAATTTCCTACCAAGCTTACATTTGGCACAAACAATCTACATCACATTACTATTACAAGTGAACTTATTTATCTAATTTTATTTTATTTAAATATCAACTGGATATTTTAAGGCACAGGGGGGAAAAAAGGCATGAGGCATTGAAGATTTCAGTTCATTTTTTATCCATTGCCTGTTTAGAAAAGTAGAAGTACATTAAAAATGTCAGCTCATATAGATGTTTAAGATATACAGTCTTGCTAAAAAAAAAATGTCCTAAATTGCTAATTCAGATAAGTTGCACTGGGTGGTATTTACTGTATGTGTTGTAGACAAAGCTGCTAAAAATGCACATACTGCACATACTCAAGCTTTTAATTTTTCTTCTAAGCTTTCCTTTCAATTTACAGTTTTTCTTTTGTTCATCTGCTTCCACCTTAGTTCTTTTCCAAAAGTTATAAAATAATTATATTGGGAAAAAAACAAGCCAATGAATAGCTACATTCACTGACAATTCCCTGTGAATCGGACATTTTTCCTCCCCAACATGGGATCTCCATGTAAATTAAGTTTGCTTATACTAGCTTTATGAAGTGGTGGACCACACTTGATCTATCTCCTGCTCCTGCCCTTTCTCTTTACTGCCTGAAAATATTTTTCCGAGGTTCATATCAATCAGAATAAGGGCAAGTGTCTGTGCTCCATAGGACTCTTGCTAACTCAACAAGATATAACAAAGTGCAAGGCAGTGAGAAATAGGAGAATAGAAAATTATCAACATGTTTCTTTGTGAACTTATGAGTACACAAACAACATCATCTGGACCAGGGGTGAAAACTGGAATCTCACACATAGGGACCTGAAAGTGATTCCATTTTGCTTTCTAGTCACATTTGGATAGAGGAGTAAGAAGTCCAACTCTGAAAGTGGTGATGAGATTAGAGAGAGGAAAATAAGCATATAAACCAGAGGGATATAGTTACCAGAAAATAAGACAGCAGAAGTAAAGTCTTGATGAAGTTGATGACAATTTTCTAGACAAAACTGCCACAAACAATGGGGGTAAAGATGAAAATAAAACTGGTGGACAAATATAAAAGCAAGCAAGCTTAAGCTATAGGTATGGGGGCAATAAGGAACTTATTTTAACCAGGAATTATTCCCTTCTAGAACCGATCAATAGCTGTGCATTCATCCTTTGTGGGGAAGAAATGAGAAAACCATGAGTAGGACTTCTTGCAGCACTTAAAATAATCTCCTGCTTCATGACCAGTTACTGTATTAGTCCATATGAAGGCTTTTTACTAACTTTATTTTAATAACTTTTTACTAACTATATTTTAATAACTAAACTTGGCAGAATGACAGGGTTGTCAGTGTAGCATGGTGTAACTCAATTTTAGAAGGAAGTTTGGGTTTTTATTGTTTTGTGTTATTTTTATTTTTGTTCAGTAAATTTAATACAGTGGCAAATTAAACGATCATTGAGATTGCAAAGTTGAGAACGGCAAAATGAGGAAATGCTGGCATTTACTCCCTGCTCTATGACCCTAATTTAGCTGCTTTGTGTTTTAAGATTCCCTCAATTGCAAACTTGGAAAGATTATAGGCTTCAAGAAAGCTAGATATATCATCTTACACAAACACATTCATACATACAAAACACAACTTGCCTTTCCCAAGCAAATCTACTCGCCAAACCAAGTCATTTGCCATCTTGGCAAGTGCTGTGTGACACAGACATTCCTGAGCTTAAATGTTGATATACACCTTCTGTAGGTACAGATGATGACATTACTTATAAAGTCAAACTGATACAATGCAACATTGTCTACTGGTTTGGGTGATTGATATTGGAATATCTGCAATGCATTTCTGTTGTGTTCTGCATTGGCGTCAGCATACCAGGAGCTGCAGGATTTCAACACAGAGTAAACCTCAGTTCAGAAAAGGCTATCTACATCTTTTACACATGATGAATTCCCTCACCCATAGATTGGTTGGTGGGGCACACTCAACACATAAATCAAACTTAACTCAATTTCCTTTTTAGTTTTTCAGCTCACCTTTAAAAAGGAAACAGGATATTACCTTGCTTAGTCTAAGGCCACCTTTACCATTACAGGGGAAAAGAGAGGGAAATAAAAGAGGATATATATTTTTTTAATGAAAACTATGCAACCCGCAAAAATAAGCCTTTTCATTCTTTAGAATGATAACAAAACTGCAATATCCACAAGTCTGGGGCAACTAAGGTTTTCAAGTGTCCCTTGTGATAGCAGGATCAGTACAAGAAACAACTGTGTTCGGTTTATGTACCAGCAAGTCAAAGGTAGGGAAAAATATGCACAAAGGAGATAAAATTTGGTGATGATAAATAACCAAGGAAAGAAAAATAGTCAATCAAAAACAAATAAACAAAAAGGATAACAGGATAACTCTAAATACTCTAAATGAAAAAAAAAAAAAAAACCACAGATGTGAACATGTGGATTATGTGATTTAATATGGAGAAAAGTGAGGGAGCAGACAATGAAAATAGGCAGGACAAAGAGAATATGAAAAGATAAAATAACTCCAGTAGGCACCAGA
This sequence comes from Scolopax mira, assembly GCA_004320125.1. Classification (NCBI taxonomy): domain Eukaryota; kingdom Metazoa; phylum Chordata; class Aves; order Charadriiformes; family Scolopacidae; genus Scolopax; species Scolopax mira. Next base: position 48,935 of record BJBW01001599.1, on the reverse strand, counting down.
CTACTAGTATTATAAGTATCAGAAAGTTTCAGTGGAGAAATAATGGAGTGGTGTATAAATTAGAAGCATTCAGAGGAGTTGGTAAACCACAGTAGAAACCACAAGAAATAAAACCATAAGTTTATTAAAGAGCTGGGATATATTTCTGTAAAAGCTCTTCTGAGAGTACCAAGGTGACAAGCACCAAGGTTCACCAGTTTCCAAACCCGGGCTGAATTCAACACAAGTAATCTGTCAAATAGCACTTTTGATCTGACTATTTCTTATTCACAGTTCAATCAAAACTGAAATACAAAGTGATTCTAGGAAAAAGAAAACAGTCACTGAGCTTTAGATACAAAAAATAGATTTACATATTCCTACAAATAAACTCATCTAATTTACTTTTGGTTCTGGGGGTTAAATTGTTTTTGTTTTGTTTTGTTTAATCACATCATTTTTAAAGAAATTGTCCTCCTTGTGATTTCTCTTTTGTTTTCTTTGGGGAGGCAGAGAATGCATATATTTACAACTATAAAAAGATGTACAATACTGATAAGATGCAGGCTCTGCAAAGGATTTTGTAATTGATCTGAAAAGAGTATTAAGTCATTCTTTCGCCTAAAGACAACCATGCTATCTTTCTCCTCTTGAAAGACTGCAAGAGGCTGTGTCTTTGCATACAAAAGTGTAATGGATAAACATATCCAGGTCTCTCACCTATACCCAACCACCAGCCACCCAAAGCCAAGGAAACATCAACAAGGTGATACCTTGACTTCAGCAACCAGACCGTTAAGTCCATCCTTTGCTAAAACCATGTCCACATACAGGAGGCATAGCCCACATCCTTCTTGGTGTTCATTTAAAGAGAGATATTACTCTTGAGTAATTTCCCTCCATTTATTACAAAAGTCAGTCCCAGAAGATGTCTGATCCAGTGTTTGTTACATAGTGATAACTGATATTAAGCAGTAACCTCTTATAGATCACTGAAGGCCTACAGTCTGTCAGTTCAGTCAGTGGGCAAGTTTAACAGCAAAATTACAGATTAATTCCAGAGAATAAGTGGAGTTTATATTAAAATAGATAAATTAAATGCATAGTGGTATAGAAAGACAAATTGATTCAGGCAGTCATAATTTATTAAATATTTTTAAGAATAACTGTGCATTAATGTTGAAACAAAGTTTTCTTTTACAAAGCCTGAAGTTCATCACACATATATGTTTGTTACACACTTCCTACTTTTCTTGGTCTTCTAAATCACCATTATCTCAAATCGCATTACAGAAGATGCCAGTATGACTGCTGTATTTTATAGGATACAGAAGGGATAAAACCTAAATAGAGCAGACAATACTCAAAGCATTATCCATGGTCAAATCTTCTGAGATCCACCTATGTGTTTTTTTCTTTAAAGAATGATGTGAAGTACCGGCCACAAAATTTTCCATAGACTTACTGCCAGTTTAATCCATGAACTCCACAGAGAATTTTATGTTAAATAGTAGTGTACTTACATTATGTATCTCCCTCATTTTACTTCCATCTGAAAGAATTAGGAAGAGTAGCTGCAAGGAAAAGACATAAGGTTAAACAGAGTAATTATTTTTCCTGGCAGTAGTGACTTTTATTTTTTTTTTTTTTTAGTGATATCCAGGTCATATATTTTTTTCCTCCATCTCTTGTTCATCTTTAAAGTAGAAAAACAAAATCTTGGGGGTGTTCTGTTCAAAATATGCTGCTTTAACTATGTGAAGTGGAATATGAGTTTTCACTTGACACAGTCAGATCACCAATAAATTGTACAGAAAAAAAACTTAAAGCCCCTTTGGCAGTAATCAGTGGTCATACAAAATTTGACAAGCACAGCAGAACTGTAGCCATTGCTGAGGGGAATTTCTTAGTCTTGTCAATTCTTTTACTGGATGGGAGATAAAGAAAAACAAAGTAAAAATAGCTTTAGAGCACGAAAACTGAGAGAAAAAAAAAAGAGAGAACAGAATGTAAAACACAGCTGTGGCACCTAGAATATTATAACTCTTTCCTTTCAAAGTTGTTTTTTTCTCTTCCTTTCAACTTAGCCTTGGTATGAACACTCAAGCAAAAACAACTCAGTTTATGAAGACTGATAAATTTATATACAGAAATGGACATAACTGACACCATTCAATACTGAAGATATAGGATAGTTGTGGAAACAGCTGCTAACTTAAAAAATGGAAGTTGTTCAAGAAAAGGTAGTGAATTTCACAAATGTGTGCAAATAAAGACCATTACCCACATTATTCTGTTGTATACCTCTCAGTATGCTATGTTCTTTACTCAAATTTCCCAAGAGATAAATTATCCCCTTTTAATGTGTATGATAATGTAAACATGATTAGTATCATATTGATAAAAAGACATTAGAAGCTTTGTGAGATATTCAGATGAACTTACATTAAGAGAAAGTAGATGCTCAAACACTTTTAAACGTTGTTAGTCATCTATTTATAGCCTTAGGCATTTAAATACCATTACAAATCTGGTGGAAAATGACACCACACCAGATGTGGCAGAGGTCCACTTACTTGAGGTAATATCAACCACATGATTCATCTGTTGGTTCTGCATCAGAAGCTTGTCTAAAAACTTCTAGATCAAATTAAATTAATGGAAGAAAACAATTTACTTTATGTTATCCCATCACCCACACAACCCAAAAGAAGCTTATACTTCTGGATGTGCAACTCAAAACTTTCCGCTACAGTGTTCAACTCTATCAATAAGGTTTTGAGAGAAGAGATGTGATGGTCAGAAGTGTATATCACTAAATGGATGAGTGTTTCTAGCTCCTTCCACCCCCATAACCATGAGAAAACCCAAAATGATTTTCACTAGTAGCGTGTATACTACAAAGGATAGGTACAAATAAGATGAAGCAGGTGGAAACAACCCCCTACTCCCAAACTCTATGCTTGATTGTGGAGGTGTGGAAATAGAGTAAACAAAAGCTGGTATCATTGGCTCAGGTTAAGTCATTACTAAACAAAAGGTTATATAGCTTGTAGTGTGAAAGTAAAAGGCTGTAGTCCTCATTGCTCTTGTTTTTCAAAGGCCTGCAAACCAAGGAGTTGAAGAGAAAATTAGTTATTTCTATATAGAACTCTGGGGAAATGTTTGTTTCTGATTTCTGTTTTATTGGGGTTTTTTTTAAGTAGAAAATGATCTTTTTATTTAAATAATGCTCTGCAGGAAAATACTGGCATTTTAAATATGACAATCTAGCTTTCAAAAAAGCAGACATTTTATCTCTCTCCCTGAAGTGGAGAACCACAACATTTTTTGGCAGCAAAAGCCTCTCAAAATTATATTTCTTATCAATTTTTGAAGTTTTCAGTGTCTCAATAGAAACTGTAAAAGTCAGACTAAAAATGGTGAGAATAAAAAAGAAAAAAATATATAAATTCATTTATATTTATGGTTTTTTCAGTCAGATTATTTTAGTAGAGAAATAAACTAAAAATTATTTTCTTTTTGATTTATTAAGGAGGAGAAAAGCTGAGACTAAAGCTATCTGTAGGGAAAAGGAAAGAGAAAATGGAAAGTAAGAAAATATTCAATTAAATACAGTATCCTAATTTTGAAAAAGATACTATGTCCCATTGCAATTTGCCCATGATGGTAAGTCAGAGGACCCTCCTATTCCCTGAATACAGACTCTGGCTACCACTTAATGCTGATTTAACAATGACAAGATGAACTTTACTGTTTAAATATTTGACATTCCATTCAAATGTGAAACAGCACGGTGGAAATTGGTTCACCATCTCTGACATGGGTCCCTTACAGAAGAAAAGTAAGGACATGTAAGAGCAGAAGTCACAAAGTCAAAGGCACAGAATGAGGTACTGTTAGCAAAGGATGTAAAATGCATCAAGGGAAAGTTTTCCAACAGTCTAAGAAATGAAGGGTAGACAAAAGAAAATGCTAAGTCTGTTACTTAGCAGAGGGGGAAGAAGCAGATAATAGATGATAAGGAGAAGGCTGAGTGTGTTGCTTTAGCTTTCACTGAAAAGGCTGATAGTAACAAGGTACTTAAGGCAGTGATAGTTAACAAGGGAAGAAAGAGGGCACAAGGCAGAATTAGGATAGACCAGGTTAAAGAATATTGGGAGAGTCTGAACATTTTCAAATCAGCAAGGCCTGATGGAATTTAATCTATATTGTTGAAGTATCTGTCAGAAGTGGTATAAGGGAACTTTTAGCAACTATTTTTGAGAAGTCATTGAGAAGGCCCAAATGACTTGCAAAGGGAAGGTATATTCTGGGATTTGAAGGAAGGAATAGCAATGAAACTGCAGGTCAGCAATTCTATCTTGCTTGATACTATGTTAATTAGTGTTAGACCTGAAATGCATTGGGACTCTTCTGTGTGTCCCAAAGGCAAATACAAAACTATTTTTCCATCTTTCAGGAGAAGAAGGAGGATAAATCGCCTGGCAGCCTGGGGAACTTAGGTCCTGATCCAGCTGCCACTGGTATCAAAGAAAATAATTCTGTAGACTTCGATGGTCTTTCCATCAGCATGTCTATGAGTGTTCTGAATCAGAATGAGAAGGGGATTACAAGTGTAAACAGCAGCTGAAATGTTCTAGTCTATTTTCATAGGTCCAGCAAAGAGGATTACAGAAAGCAAAGAAAAAAGTGTGAATACATTGATTTAGGGGATTTAATAACTTAAAGCTCAGCACATAGCATAAATATATATTTTAATTTTCTTTTGGCTTAGGCCAGACAATACAGAAAGAAGCAAATAGTTTAACAGGTGATTGTTTCCATAACATCTTAAAAAGTATTCCACTTGCTGTTTTCATAATGCATCTAAAATGCAGAGAAAGAAACTAAAGACAGAGCACCTGATTCTACTCAAAAGACTTTTACACAGTTTGTGAGAATTGTCATTAGGTGAAAATGTGCAATCTAGACTCTTATAAGTAAGAGTAGAATCATAGCAATGGTATAATTATTATAGTTTGGATGCCTGACTTTTTAGCTAGATGAGTACGAAAACACATTCAACTAACTTGTAGATGAAGTTGCATGCCTAATTTGCAAGCATTAAGAGGGTTACGTGTGTAGATTGAATAATTATGTACACACAGAGTTACCATTTGACATTTGCCCACACAATTATCTAATCTGTGCCTAGAACTGTGGGCACAACTTGACTGTGTCTGACACTAGCTCTCAAACAGTGTGAAGTTCACTGGCAACTTCCCTGAGGTCCTGTGCTTTAGCTAACAACTTGGGGAACAGAATGCATTAACTTTCCTTCCAGATAATTTCTTCCAAGGATCTCAGCTGCAAAGAAAATATAATACAGTTGTGATATGTGGAGGAATGGCATGAAATAAAAATAAAAGAAAAGAAAAAAAAAGAATTGTTTAAATAGAAATGAGATGTAAAAATATTAGCTACTCTGTGTATAAGTTCAGGGAATACTGTGTATAAAGCAGTACAGCAACAAGTTATCAGGAGGATGCAAGGAAATCAACGTTTTCTTTACATTACTGTCTTGAATGTTATATTGGTTCAAGAACATTCACAGTCTTTCTCACATGGTGGAGGAAATAGTCCCAGGAAGATGAACATGGCTACTCATACTTGTGTAAGGCTTTGTAAGATCTGAATTTCACATGCCTTGTTAGAAGCATTATGTAGATTGGTTAATGAAACAAAAAGTGACATAGTTAAAATATATATGCATATTTTGAATCCATTTGGAAAATCATTGCCACTTGCCACCATGCTGATTTCAATCACAACTATTCAATTTCATAAACAGTAAGTCTTGAACTCGCTGGCTATTTTGAGCATATGCAGTTAAATTGCAATGAACTTCACTTTTGTAGAGGTTGACATGTCCCTCTCTTTCTATCTCTTTTTCACTATTTTCTAGGAAACCAACGCCATGCTGCAATATTGTGCACTATATTTCAAGAAGAAAAGACTGATTGGAATGGATTCAGAGAGGAGCAAGAGAATCATAAAAAGGACTGGAAAATAATGCTGCCAGTTTGAGGAAAGGTCAACAGAGCTGGTCATGTTCGTTCTGGCAAAAAGGAGATTGAAGGGCAACATAAAATATCTGTCTACAAATATGTAAAGGGACATTTTAAAGGGAGGACAAATTAATTATTCTCACCCATCCATGAGGAGAAAGAGGTAACAGGCTTATGCTACAGCAGGAAATATGTTAAATATCAAGCTCATTGAATAATAGAAAAATGTGTTTGCAAGTATGTTTGCTAAATCTGAGCTGACATTATTTATGTGTTTTTTGTTTGGTTTAGTACAAAAATTCTGACAAGCATTTTCTCTTTATATACATGTTAGTAAAAGTGCAATTATTCTCAGGAATGGCAAATGTACTCAAAAAGCATGATAAAGGATGTGCTGCTGAGTACACTGCCAGACTGATAGAAAACATGCATTTGTGTTCAAACTCAGAAATATTTATGATGTAACTTTGCTGCGAGTTTGTGTTTAAAAGTACATCTCTTCTTATTTGAGATATTCAATACTATTAAAATGAGTTTGACTCTCACACAAAAGTTGAAATTAGCTTCTGTGTTCCAGCAAGTTTCTCCTTTCACAAAGTGCATGCCTAAAGTCAAGTGGGAGGATCTTCTTCCTGAAAACAGTAAAGTGCCTGCTTTTGATCATAGTTGCCATCTATGAAAGAGGTTTACCTTGATGGAATTGGGAATTGGTCACAACTTATGTTTCTTAAAATTCAGGATCAGGCCTGCATTTCTGAATTTAGTCATTAATTTGAAATTGTCTTCCAAAGTGTGTAAATTAGTATAGCTTTGTTCACTTTGGTGGAACCATCTTAATGCACATTTCTGTACAGATCCCTTGTAGCAGCTATGATATCACACCTTAATATCCATCTATTAGCAGTCTATAAAGTAATCAGCTTTTGTCCTATGCTCTTGTCTAAGGGTGTGCTAGTATGTTTTTTATTTATATTATTTTATCAACCAGTAAAATGCCACTGACTTTGGAGTGGAATGTGGCAGCTGTTTAACAGTGGGCAGCAGCAAAGCATATCACCAGAGTGGAGGAAGCGGAGAATATTGTCTGTAACTGTAACTGAAGGGAGCATTTTAAGTAGCTAGAATGTAATTATTCCATTTGGAATTTAGCCAGATCATCTGGCTATCTAGCCTGTACTTGCATAGCAGGGAAAAAAAGCCATAGATTTCTAATGGCCAAAAATGGTCAAGCCCTTGGTTTTACTTCCCATCCATCTGAAAGGACTGTGGTTGCACTTAGCTATTCTCATTCAGAACCACTTAAAAAGGTGAGCTCCTATATAATTGGAATTTTAAAGGAGTTCATGTTGTGTTTATGGAGCAATCACTACTAAATGATTTCATTTAAATTTTTCATAAGCTACACTTTATGAAAAATTAAAAGAAATAGACTCTTCAGAAGCCTTGCTAAGAAATAAAGTCTCTTAAAGGAATACACATGCCACCTAATCACACATATTTCAAATGTCAAATTTGCTGCATACAGATAAACAGAAGATGGCATTAATAGGGAGAGGAGACAGCCACTTTTTGCTTACTGTTTCAGTTGTTTGCATTCAACTAGAACATCAGAAAAGGACTGCAGTTTACAAGGGAGATTCAATCAATGCTGACCTTCAGAAGTACGGCTACAAAATGGTAGAGCAGTGAGGGAGAAAGGCTGCTCTTCGTCCCTTCAGTTGACACAGGCATGCTTTTTAGCCCTAACTGTAAGATACATAGGACCAAAGATAGCTTCAGATAGCAGATGGGATCTTACTGGTCAGTCCTATGAGGAGAGGCTGAGGAAGCTGGACATGTTTAGTCTGGAGAAGAGGAGGCTGAGGAGGGACCTCTTTGCCCTCTACAACTACCTGAAAGGAAACTGTAGAGAGGTGGGGGTTGGCTTCTTCTCCCAAGGGAATAACGACAGGACCAGAGGGAATGGTATGAAGCTGCGTCAAGGGAGATTTAGATTAGATATTAGGAAGATTTACTTTACTGAGAGAGTGGTCAGGCACTGGAACAGCCTGCCCAGGGAGGTGGTGGAGTCACCGTCCCTGGAGGTATTTAAGAAACATGTAGACATGGCTCTTCAGGACGTGCCCCTAGTGCCCAAGATTATTGGTCTGTGGTGGGGTGTGGGTGTGGGGCTTCGTTGGTGGGTGCTTTTTGTGTGTGTGGGGGGGGTTTTATGGGTTTGTTGGGGTTTTTTTGGGGTGGTGTTGGGTTTTTTTTAAGGGTTTGTTGGGTTTTTTTTAATGTGGTTGGATTGATGATCTCAAAGGTCCCTTCCAACCACTAAGATTCTGTGATTCTGTGAAAATGACGCTTGGTCTGTATAAGCTAAAAACATCCTGAATCAAATATTCTGAATTTAAAAAAAAGAAACATCACTGCCACTAATCTGGAACTCTACTATTGAGATCTTGCAACCTGTACACTAATGTATATCTTGTACCTTATGCCAGACCTGGGCAGCTCCCTTTAAAGCTATGCCCTTACATGCAAAGGCAAAACAAGCTATCTTTGAGCTTTCTATGTTATATATACACAATAACATAAAGATTTTCTCTTTATTAAGACTGTTATAAAGTCTAGAGGCCATATTCCTTCTTGCAATAGAAATAAATTCTTGTATGGGGTAGAATTCAGGCTTGAAAGTGTAGTTTCTACCCTGTTTTTCCCTTTGTCTTTACAAAAGGCACAGCATGTGCCTTACGTAATTTCAGTGTAACTCTGCTAGAGCCTAGAAAGGCAATTATTGGGTAGTGTAAATCACCTCAGCTCAAATTACTTCATCTGCTAGAGTAACAAATGTGATATTTTAAGGACTTTCTCCATTGTACATACTTTTCATTTAATTGCAAACATTTCAGAATAAGGGGCCTTCTCTGAGTTTAGCTGGCCCTTGGAATGACTGTGTGTTCCCGACTATAACAATTTTTTAAGTTGGGGCAAAGTCACATTAGTTGCACTTGAATACTCTGAGGCTGAAAATGGACAAGGTATGAGAAATATCACCAAAAGAATCTCTGAAATACATAATAATAGAAGTAATTGATGATCTAATTCCATCAGCTTTTCATCATTTAAAGAGACTGAATGAGGTCAGGAGAATCATCACCTAAGCCCATACCTCATGTTCTTTCTTAGCCCCTGTTGTTTACAGCTCGGGTACATACATTCATGTGAGTTTTCAACTCCAGTTGTGTTTTATATAAAAAAAGTAAAAAATAAAATTTCACACACAAATTACAAAACGGACTTGTTTCTAAATACCTATGAATCTTCCCCAAACAGATTTTCAATGTAATCTAGAAAATAAATTATTGCACTGAAATTCAAGAAAGCTAAGACAAAAATTTGTTTGTGTCTCACAGGTTTTGAGTGATCTTGGATGCGTCACTTCGATCAGCATTCAGAGTGACACAAAAACTCCCACATCTGCTGTGAAGAATTAAGGTGCTTAGTTCAAGCTTCCGGTTTAGGCTCTTGGACTACAAGTCTTATTTTTTTATTATCATCCCTCAGCTAGTTTCTCAGGTTTCTAAGATGTTTATGGACATCCATACTACTCCATTCTCTTCTTAAATACTTGTTTTACACGTAGTTCTCAAAACTGAGAGCAAAAGCTACTTTGATTAGTGGAAACACTGAGTTTAGTGGGTTTCATTAATTTCTCAGACTTAGCATATGTAAACATAGTTCTTGCTCTCAGTTGCTCTCCGTGTTTGGCACAGCTTCCATCTTCACGGTGGTGCTCTCTGGAGAGGTATGCTGATAATCACATAGTTCCTTGTTGCTGCAGTTGGGAGGATGGTGTGCTCCAGGCTTATAGGAACACAGAGCCTCTCAGAGCTTTGCACCCCATCTGCTGTAGAAGGTGAAAGGCTCGGTACTGTATTCATTTCTAGAGCTTGAAATGTATGAATCAGGGTCCCCAGAATTATTTATTTGCACAAGTAAGGGTTATAATTTTAAAATTAGTTTCATTTGAAGTTTGCTATATCAATCAGGAATTAAAGATTTAAGTAAGGGTATGAAGCCTGTTTCATGACAGAGAAGATGTCCATGCATTTTGTAATATGATGACTCTGGGATTCTAAAATCAGTACGCATTAGCATAGGTGTCTTAAATTAGAAAAGAGAGGTAATGGAATACCTTCTTTAGAGGCAGCAGATGTGAAGTGTAGCAAAGACTGATAGAGGCCCCAGCTAAATCATAAAGGGGGCAGATTTGGGAGGTTTCAGTTACTGAATTCCACTAAATATTTGCTTAACCAGGTACCAACACTGGTTTATGAAAGGTTCATAATTTCACCAACTAAAATGAATTTGCATGAAGATGGCAGAAATTAACCCTTGCCAACTGCAAGTACTTGTTCTGTTGTGAAGAGGCAGTGAAACTTTCCAAAGGTATGATCTGTACAATTTTACACTGAAAAACAAGTATTTTGCCCTCAGTAGTATCTGAACTAATTTAGGTGAGTATGTAGGTGAATGTAAAGTAATGCTCACATAAAAAGCTTTAGCAACATGTTTTAACAACATGCTTTAACAAGTCTTTATGGTCCCAGCAAAAATTTCCACAGAAATCTTTCCATTTATTTGAAAAACAAATGATCTTACTAGGTTATAGCTGTAATTTCTCTTTAATGTGACTCCTAAAGGATTAAAGGAATTTGTTTATTTTCAGTGGTTTTGGAGCAAGGCGCTTGACTGGAAAAAAAAAAAGTTGAATACTCCGTAAAATTTTGACTTTTCCTAAGTCTGCGGTTTATTCCTACCTGAAAGAAGGAAAAGTTTGCTGTCTTTATTAAATTAATTCTAGGACAACTGAAGAATACAAATAACAAACAAATTACAATTAATCATTTGGCTAATCAGAGACAAGATAATAAATTTGGGGCCCTATTCACTCTTTTTGTCAGAAATAAGTTTATGTAAAATTATGAATAACTGACGAAGGAAAGGATTACTTAAAAATTAACTACTTGCAAATAAAGACAATCAAGTGATTAATAACAATGCCTAGTTTAACCAGCTGTAGTTTTATTGGTCTTGGGTGACAAATGTTTCTATAACACACTCGTGAGTAAATTATACAGGGAAAATCTTCTATGTACATATTTGGAATAAATACGTTTAAAATAAAAACAGAGAGAGAAGGAGACCATTCCTTAAGAGAAAATGTCAATATGTGATTTCAGAAATACTCAAAAATGTTGCTTCTTCACTAAACCATTTAATACTCCCGTTGTTTTTCTCCTTCAGCTGATTATTCTCCTTCCTGGTTTCTCCTATTTAAAAGAATAAACTTGAGAGAGGAAAAGAAAAAGGAGGAGGAAGATGACAAAGACAAAAATGTACAATGTTTGAAATGCTTGTTTCATTTGTTTCTGTGCCTAGTGTAATTCTTGGAAATCCTGGCTGAGCACGTAAATCACTGAGGGAGGAGGAAGGGTAAAAGGGCATTTTACCGTTCTCTCCAGGGTATTATTTCCCCAGTGTTCTTCCACGGAGAGGTAGTTCACTTCAAGGAATATCCCTGGCCATAGGCAGCCCATGGTTTCACAGCCACCTCTCTCCAGAGTCATCTCTGTTCCAGAAAAGGGCTGCCCCTTTGGTCTCTAACATCTTTCCAGTGCCACTGTTTTGGCAAGGCTGGTTGCTAGCCAGAGAGGTTACCTGATCCATCTCACTGTGCAGCTGCAACAACACATCATGCAAGGGTGGGAAAGGGACAGAATCAATCTTTTTACTAGCAATTCATTTTTTTTCTGGACTAAAGTGCCTCTCTGCCCACAGTTTTAGTGCAAGCCAAGTCTGCAGAATCAGTCCTTCTGTGTTTTACAACTAGAAATTTCTTTCCCAACAGAAATTTATCTTTTTTTGTAACAAACTTGTGAAATACTTAAATATTGTCATGTTTTTTCTACAGCTGTGAATACTGAAGCAGTTTAAAAGAGATGCCTCAAGATAACCTGAAAGGCAGTGGCAAAAAAAAAGTAATAATTCCAAGCTTCCTGGTTTTTAGATCCCTTGTAATTCACTAGTTTATGTTATCCTCAGGAGTTCTTCAATATGTCTCAGCATTAGGAATGATACTGTAAATTTTTTTAAACAGGATCTAAATAAAACCAATAAACTACCACACAGCTTTAAAGATGAAGTTCACAGCAAACAAGGAGCTTTGTAAGACTATTTAAGATTATGATTTTTTGCATTAAATTTTACATTTGATTAATTATGTTCAAGCAAGGTTCTGCCAAGGAAAAGTGTAATCGTGAAATTTTCAGCATTGTAGCTTTCATTTTCACGTGGGTGTATACAATAAGAAGCACTCCATTTTCTGTTTAAAACAGATTGTTAAACAAAACATATAATAATAATGCTAATTAAGATAAAGCCTTGTGTCTGTGCTTTCCCACGTTCAGTGTTTGCTTTTTTTCACATCATTTTTTCTTCTCATCATTGACATTCCATACTAAAGAAAACACTTTTTATCTAAGTCTCTGACCAAGTGTGGGCAAGAATCTAACTTTTTTGAGAGGATGATGATATTCTTATTCATTAAACAAATTCTCCCAAACTAGGACAGATAACAAGGCTGAAATCAGTTCTTATAGCCTATGCTGTCAAAGGCATGTTTTGGTTGTGGGTTTTTTTAGGAAAGAAAAGGATTGTATTTGGTTATTGACATCTATAACTCCATTAACAAGACTGAAATTTTAAAGTTCTCTCTAACTTAGCATTTCAAGACTTTTTTTTCCAATCTTTTTATGTCCATATTAGCATATGGGGAGCTATAAGGAACTTTCTGTCCTGATGTATTACTCTTCTGAAGTGACATAAAAATAATCTGAATCATCTCTAATGTGTAATTGGCAACATCGCTCTGCATAACCTCATCTCTATACCAAAAAAAAAAAAAAAGTGAAAAAAAAACATTGAAATGAGATAAAAAAAACGAGTTAATTTTTAAATAAATTATTAAATTTCTAGTTAAGGGGGGTGGGGTGACTGAAATCAAGCTGGTATAAAGGGATTAACTTAGAGCCTACATTTGGGTAGTTATGCCAACCTAAGCAAGAACCTTCAGTTGCTGTTCCACCACCTTTCTTGTGTGCCTGCATAGTGAACTGGATCAGGGAACCAACCTGGCTGGAAAATAACTGTTTAAATCATGCTGTCTGACGGAGAACAGGGGTCATTCAGAGTTTTCCAACCTTCAGAAGGCTGTCCTAGACTGCAAGGTTATACAGTCATATCATTTCCTCTGACAGAAAGGCCATAATAGCACAGTGTAAAATGGTACTGAAAGAAATAACAGAGTCCCAAAATACCTGTGTGCACCCATTAGATGTTATATCTGCATTGGCCAAGTTATCTGAGCCACCTAGAGAAGCAAGAGGGGGAGGAACTATAGATATAAAAATACTTTGTTGAAAAATAATATGAAATGTAGTATTATTCCTTCTCCTTGAATGGGTAAAGTGCAGTGGGTTAAGTTTATGTTGTTATACATACCCAACATAAGACCTTTGGTTACATTGGATTAAGGCTTTATGAATACTACAGTGGTCTGTGAATAAATCATATTGATGGGCTTTTACAACCTCCCTCTAAAAATGACAGAAATCTGTTTTCTGCAACATTGCAATGTAGGTGTGATAAAGCTTTTGACCTTTTGTGCTCTTTAGTATACATCTTCCTACATCTTCCTTTGTATTTTCCAGTTTAATGAAGACTTTTTTCTGAAAATCCCATATATATATATATATATATGCATAACATGTTAATATTCTGTATGATGCTTTACATCAACAATCTGACTCAAATCAATTTTTCACAGATCTTTTAATTCACACATTTCAGATGCTAAAAATATCCTGTCAACCTTGGATGCAAAGCAGTCAAGCTAGATATATAAGAATCATCGACTAAAAACATGTTCTGTTTAAAAAGCAACATTAAAATCCATTTTGAATCAGTTCTGGGATGTAATTTTTTTTAAGAATGAGAAGTCAGGTGATAAAAAAGAAACAAGATTTTGTTTAAAATAAAAATTCATTCATTCATTCATGTGATATACACTGTAAGTCACAAAAACCTATTGTGTTTCACTGTCCTGTCCACATGAAGCTCGAACCACTGTAGTCTCTTCAACTTTTAGTCTTTTTATAAAAAACAAATTTTTTATTCGCAATGAGACTCACTTCTGATTTCCTTTTGAGGAGTTAAATCCTGAACTGTGAGAGAAACACTTATTTGGCAAATATGAACAACAAAAAAGGAGCGTGGTCTGCAGGTTGCAGCTTCTGGCTCTAAATCCCACTGCAGTCAGAATAATGTATAAAGAACATGGCTACCTCTCCTTCCATCACAAGTTCAGAAGGAACGTAGTGCTGTGACTGAAGGGAGGTTAGTTTATTGTATAAAACTCTTAGAACTCTCTTCCTTGAGATTGGTTGCTGAAGAGTAGGCCAGATAACCATGATTGCTCTGAGGCCACAGAGTAGGTGGAATTTGAGGTAAAATGAAAATAACTAGGAGAAACATGATGTAAACATTTAAGCCAGGATGTTTACAATTTAGCCACTAGTCATTGTTGCATTTTTAATATAAATTTTATGGTGTCGACAAGTTCTGTAGAACAGCAACATATTTTATCTCACTGAGTCAACAATTAAAGCTTTTTTTTTTCTTCTTTTTCTCTTTGAAGCATAACAAATACCTTACATTTTAAAATAGAGGTTACATGTGAAAATACCACACATGGCGTGGAATCTTAATATTTTCTTTAAAAAACCAGTTTGAAAAATGGCTTTATCAATGTACTGCTAAAATCAGCGAAATGAAAGGTGGAGATTATCTTCACTGAAGAGTATTTTCCACTGGGGACTCCACTGGCATTCAGTTGTCTCATTTAATTATCACTTTCCTGATTCAACCATTATTCATGAGTTTCCTTGTGTTCTTAAAAAGCTCTGAGCTGTGCTTGCCAATGTTATGGCATATTATGAAGCACAGTTATGCAGCAAGAGGGAGGGGGTGATAATGCATTGGTCTATACTGCTGGCATGTTTTCTGCTTGAACTCCTCGGTTGCCAGCAGAATGCAGAGCTCTTTATTCAAAATCTACTGCTGTTTTTCAGCATTCTGCTAGTATTACAATCCTTTCCATTGCTTCAGTAAAATACAGCAACACAGAAGCAGTATGAATCATTTGCATGAAGTTTTCACTAGTTTCCATTTGACTGCATTTCTCTTTTGTAACGGTGGTGAAAGAAATGCATGGAGAGAAAAGTTCCTAACAGATGCAGGCAGAATACAGACGGATTGTTTGAGATGAATTTTAATTGGCATCAGTTTTATCCATACTTGAAGCTGGAGTATATTCATTTCCTTTCTTCATCCCCTCTCTATTCAATTTAAATGTTTAGATTTTAAGCTGAATTATACACTGCTATTTACTAGGTTTGGATTTTTAGTAAAAATACATATGTCCAAGATAGTCACAATAAAGATAAGAATAGAAAGACTAAATTAAAAATAGCTATTCTCCTATATGTGCCTCAAATTATGTGATAAATTTTAAGGAAGGAAGGGGAGAGGGTGAGGAGAGAGGGAGCAACCAAAATTGTAGTATTTCTGTTCTAAACCACTGGATTTAATTTATAATAGTAAGAATGCTGAGGAAATTGGTCATTAATGAAGTTAAAAGCCAGTTTCCTAGAGTGTTATTTGCCCTTGGCTTCACCAATGCCACTAAGTCAAAATCCATAACTTTTGAATGAAGATGATTCTTTTTTAAAAAATATTGCTTAAATACTGAATTGGCACTTTATAAGCACATACAAAAACTTCAGAATACAATTAAGGTGGAATATTTATTTACTGAGAGTATAGAAGCACTGCTAACACTTTTTTTTTTTTCAGTTGTGGAAAGCAAAAACAGGAAAAAAAACTCAGCACGTTTCTTAGCTGTCTTGCATCAAATATATATGAGAGTTAATGATGATTGTCCCAAATTTATGCTAGGGTGAAAGGAAATATGGACCATCGCTTTCTACACAGCCTGGTTTGAACACTTACTATTCCAAATCCAAATTCAAGCATGCAGATTCTTCTGGTTTAAATGAAACTATGAGGCAGTTTGAAACCAGATGCAGTTCCAATAAATTCAGCAGAATTGTCTTTACCTCAGTGGCAAACAAGTTTGCATTTGGCAGCTAATTATACACTAACTAGATATTTACAAAATTCTGAAGTCTTCACTCTAGTCAAACCTTTCATTAATTTCAGAGGGAACAGTAATATTACATGAGTGGGAGGTTGCTTGAATAAGCATTATTTTCATATCAAAACACATTAACACCAGCATGAGCTATGAATGAATAAAATAGGCCAGCATCTATTCAAAATTACATCAGTGTAACTAAGAACAGAACTTGGCTCCATGTGCTTGGCTGGGGCTGTAGTTGCTAAGACTGAATTGAAAAAGCTGCTGCAACCACTATGTGCCAAACGAGCAAGAGCTGGAGCTGCTGCACCTCCTTTACTCCACAGACTCGTGGACAAAACTATATTTCCACAAAACCTGTATCGCTCCGAGTGAGGACCATCAGGACGGAGTTCCATGCTGTGTAGTCTGTATCCTCTGCTGTAGAGCAGGATACTCGGCAAGATCCCCTAAGAAAGCAAGACATCACTGAAAGGGGTAAGTTTTAAAGACAAAGCCCCAGTAAGTCAACACAGTGTGGGCTTAGTTTGGAGACAGTAGCTTAGATTTTTAACACAATCAGTAAAAGCTATTGGGGCAGTTTTAGAAGAGGATGCAGTGAAACATTCACTGCTGGCAAATTTCAAATTAGTGTTGCTTGTTTTGCCTAAAAAAATATGTCTCAATTCAAACAAGTCCCTGTGGAAACCTTATGGATTTCATTGTAAGTGTAACAACCTCTTCTTGCTTTATACATATAAATATTTATTACATATAAATATGTTTTTCTGCAGATTTTTTCATCACATTTACTGAAAGCTGTTTTAATTCTTTTGCTCCTAATTTTTAAGTGAAAGATTTTGATTTCTTACACTTTATTTTTGTAAGCAGTCAGCTAGTTAAATGGGACTGATACAGTAAAAACTTTTTTACTAGTGTTGTTTTAATTAATAAGTTTTGTTAATGCTTAAGGCAATATCATGTGGCTTTAGGATCTATTTTATATTCAAAACTTGGTCTTTAGGTTCAGCCTTTCTCTTTCCTTTTTTTTTTATTTATTTTGAAACTAAATTAGTTAAGCCAAAATTACTCAGTATGATAAAACAGTTATTCTTTACAGTATTCACTCTTTTTTTCCTTTTTTTTTTTTTAATGTAGCTTATGCAGTTCAATATAACCATTATATGGCCTTGTTTAAAACCAGATTTGATGTATAAAAGAAGTTCTATCAAGTACACCAACCTCTCATTTTTATTGTTTGCTATTTCTACTTTGATTACGCTTGCAAGGTAATATAACGTATGGGTGGTGCAGAAGAATTATAGAAGAATTACTCAAGCAAAAAGTTGCAAGTACAAAGGTAAATAGTGGTCTTATTTCTAGATTTAACAAAAGATTTTACACCTTTCTGCTAGGTGGTGTGTTTTCTTTCAATGATCAGCTTAGTTCTTGTATATATTTTTTTCCTAAGCCACTACATTAAATTATTATTTCTCAGTTTCACCAATAAGTATTTCTTTGCCTGGGACCTTAAGGTGCATCAGAAGAAAATCTGGGATGACAATTGCAGAAACCCTCAGATCTCACTAAGGTAACAAAAATTATACTTTTCTCTCATATTGATAATTTGTGTTTTTTCTCTGCCAAGTACCAGTACAAGTTTACTACACACTTTATTTAACTGACTGCTTTGATAGTGCCTATATAGCTCAACCATATCACACTGATAGTTTTCCTTTCACTCCATCTTAGCAAATAACTGCTGCAATTTGCAGATACGTCCCAGTGATGTCACAATCTGACTCTGCAAATACTACATACTAAGTAAAAATGGTATTTCTACAGCATATATACAGAAAACATCTTTAAATACACAATATCACAGTACTTAACTATGTATTTTAAAAAGCTATTATTTTAAGATCATACTGAGCCAGGTATCTAGTGGAAATATATAATTAAACCAATACATTTTCACTGTACAGGGTTGAGTTAGGCGTAGTGGAGGAAATGATATTAATATAATATAACTACAGACATAGTAAAATTGAAAATGCAGAATTAAGAAAATTGGGTTTGCAGTGAAAAGATTTTTTTTTATGGTCTTCTATGGTCTATTGCTATAGAAATGATTTGCAATTACCAGACTAGTCCCTAAGAAGTCTTCGCCTCTGTTTCCCCTTACTGTAGAAAGGCTTGCTGTGCCAGAAGAGCACACATGTCATTCCAGAGTTTTAGGCAGTTTCCTAGGTATCTGGGACCCAGCTATAAAGATAAGCAAAGGGTCCTTGAACTTGATTAAAAATTTTATGGGAAATCAGTGGAAAGTCTCCTGTGCTTGTGGTAGCTGCACAGCAAAGGAACTGTCCTACCTTTCTGAGCTAATTGGAGTTCCTCAATCATTGGCAGGTTCACATCCAGCTCTGTTTCAGGGCTACAGGATGTACAGGAAGTCATATTTCTGGCAAAAGGACATGATTGAAACCTTTTCTAAGTGATACTTCTTGGACCCAGTTTATCATCATCTAGAACCCAGGAGTGCCCATACAGTGCATACAAATCAATGTTTGCTTGGAGAATGCTATGGCAAGATTGCCCATAAGTAACCATTTCCTTTTCCTATTTCCAGTTAGGACCAAGCTTTGGCTGGTTTTAACTAGCTCATTCCTTCCTAGCCAGTCTGGCAGCCATGATGCAGTGTAGGACAGGCAGAGCTGAGAGTCACACATCTGCTGCCAGCACTTACGTCCTTTTCTGCTGGTTTACAGAAATTTTCTATAGAGTTGGAAGGAAGCAAAGTTGATCCTTGTGCATTGTAAGTTTATGTTTGGTATCAACCAACAGGTGCAGTATTACAGGCAAGACAAAGGTATGATCAATAGTCATAAAATGCTGCAGAAAGACCTATGAGAATGAGAAGACATTTGGTGGAGCAAGAGTGCAATGTCCATGGACAAAATTGTATTTATCAATGCTGACTTCTGATCTCATTCTAAAACCAAATAATTTAAGATTCAAACTGAAACCTGTCCTTTGTCTTCCCCCAGTGCAGGTGAACTTGGGAAGGAAATGTTTGATTCAGTGTAGAAGATATTCCAGATGTGTCACATGCAATGTGGCTGTCAGCAGGATGTGCACAAAAGACTAGTTTGTGTGTTTGTTTCTTTAGTGTTGGTTCAGTTACTGTATATCTGACAAGGAAAAAATGGTCACTTCTTTAAATGACATTTCTGTTTCAATGGCATAGTTTGTAAGATAAAGGAAGTAGGAAAATATCTTTTAAATTTTGGTCTTTTTATTTTTTATTTTTGGTATTAAAAAAAAAAAAAGTATACCTGTTATGGCTTCTACAACTTGCAAGAAGCCACTTGACACAATCGTCATCTAAATAATGTTTTCATTATTCCTTTGACTCCTTAAAATTATTTGATTTTTTTTTCTGTAATTTTGAAATGGTTTGCTAGTGCTTCACACTATTGTCCTTTATTTCTTAATAATTTATTCTTTTCTTTATTATATTAACAATCAAAAAGAAATACTGTGTATGGCAGACAAAAATGTCTAAAATGTAAAATAATTACCTACTCTTTCTTAATAATATCCTACTAAAGTTTTCTATTTTTTATTCTCCTAAAGATAAAAGATAAAAGCCTTTTAAAATTATTTTGACACATGGAAAGTCATACAAGCATAGCACTTGCACCTTCTAGCAAGCCTTTAAGAGTGTAGAAATTATCATACTGTATCATACAATGGAAAAAGCAATATTTATTCTACAACAATGGTGAGCACTGTACTCTTTACATGCAAACAAATCAAAATCTCATCACTTTACAGACTTTTTCAAGATCTGAAAAACAAGTTTTAAGTTCTTTTCTAAAACTTAACACTTATCAGCCTTCCAAAAAAAAAAAAAAGAAAGAAATCACTACTTCTGTGGATTCCAAGCTTTTTGAGTCTGGTCAGAGTACTGCCAGCGCTCAGGGTAGATGGTACCTATATAATGTTTGCAAGTTCTTCTGAAATGCAAAAGGTTTACAAGAACCCTTATGCAGCCTTCCACCCCTTCAGTGTTCCCTCTCCCTGGTCTCATCACGGTACTTGCAGTGTGCTGGGCAGAGTTACAAAAAAACATGTTATACAAAACATGACGTAATGCAGTACGATGTAGGGCTTCAAGGGATTATATAGTGCTTCCCAAGGCTCTTTCTTAATTTTATTTATTTTTTCTTTTCTGTTCCTGTGTCTATCAGTACTTATCTTCCCCCTTACTCTCTATGCTGTTGTTCTTGTAAACAAGTAAGTTTAACACAAAAGCTTAAGTATTATGCATAATATAGAGTAATATGATTCCCTGTCCCACTTAAGGTAATTCTCTAATTTTGTGTGGCTGAAATGGCAGTGTTTAAAAATCAGCAAAGTTTTGGAAAGATAATGGGAGTATGAAAGCTACATTAATTTTATTTTGTTGTGGTAACAAGACAGTTATCTTTGTACTTTTCTGTTTCCATATAGATCTCTAATCTTGGTTTATAATCACTAATTTGTGGATATAGGGGTTTTAGCCTAGCTTTTATTTCTTCGTTTTATGGTATTGAAAATTGAGTCCTGTTAGTCTGTCCCCCTGCTGTTCTTTCAAGAACATTTTCCAAATTATTCTGTTTCTACATTTTGTTAATTGAAAGTACTATTGTGTCTTCCTACTCCTTAACCACTGGACTCTATACCTCTTTGGACAGTCATTCCTTGCCCACCTGCCAAAAAAATTAATGTGTTTTGACACATGATGACACATCTCCCTATGATGCAGTGGCAGCTCACCATGGGCCTGGGGTCTGGGATTTTGTTCTTGTAACTGCAATTAAAAACAGAGAGAGAGATACTTGTGGTTTTTGCTGTGTGCTACTAGCAGCAGCACTCTTGAAGTTGTTAATTTCATTTGAGAGTCTTGCAATAATTGCAGGTGTTTGGAAACTTTCTTTTAACTTGCATACATGTTCTCTTATAAATAGTGAAGCAACCTTCCTTTAGAATTACCTAAAGGTTTTCTTTCCGGTGAAAGAGAGAATGCATTTTAAGAGCAGCCACATTTCATCTGGGAAAGTTCTGAGAAAGGGTGAAGCGGTATCATGAACTGGCAAAAATTGCTAGAATATTTTGGGCATATCACAGTGCAGTGAAGCTCTAGCCCAGTGAACTGCTTTTTGCCACATGCCCCCACTCTGTTGGATACATTTTGCATGAGAGGTATTATGCAAAGCATGGAGTGCAGGACAGGCTGCTAAACTTGCCCATGCAGCAGAACAAACTTCTTACGCAGAGTTAGCGTTGTGCTATCACAGCTTGACTGTTGTCAGTACCCAAAATAATTCATTTGAAGCTAGCTCTGGCATCTTTACACTACACCGTGTCCTAGTGGGCCTTTACATTTTCCTATTCTTAGGATTTAAGTCAAAGATACCAGTGGAGAATATTTGCAGTTTGTCAGGTGCAACTGGCCATCCTAGAAACCTGAGACTTAAAGGAATATTAAATATTAGCTCCTTGGCCTTGCTTATATGTGCTCAAGCTGTGCATTTACCCACTCATGACCCAGCTATGCTGCAGCTACTGAGATATTTAATACTCAAAATACTTGAGTGCTGCCTGCTGGAGTGAAACACAGCAACATTAGCATGGGGTGGTACAAGTGCCAAGAACTCAACTTTGCACCAGTACTTATTAGTTTCAAATATACCTCATTAGAACTTTTCATTGGGCATCTGTCCACAAAAATGAATCATTGAGTATTTTTATGTCACTGTATCTAAAAGGCGCCTCCTGGACTCAGTCAGAGTCATATCTTATGAATATGAGTGTAACAAAAATAATTTTGGATTAAAATGGGCAATGTTTATTAGTTAATTTATTTCTCTCATATAAATACTTATATATCGTATGTAGCTTACCTGAAATGTATAAAACAAAAGGAACATTCAAAAGAATGCTACTTTCTGTATTAGGTCAGCCAACATGGGAAGATTTTCTTAATATCAGAACTGTAGCTAAATAAGCATCCTGACACAGATTCTAATTCAGAAAAGCACATAACCACATGTTTAATCTTAAGCATTTGCATTAGTACTTTCCCAGATCAAGACTTGCTAAATCTGCCTGCCTCGTATAAGGAGTTGAGCTGAGGACATTTTTCTCCTCTTGGGATTGGCCTATGAACTGGAAAGAAAAATTAACTGCATGAATTAAAGTGGTGCTAATAGCTTTATATGAGAAAGAGATTTTTTTAATGAAAGGGGAGCGTGAATAGTCACTTCTGCTTTTGGAGAATGGTTTTGTTATATGACGTAACTATCTTGTTTGCTTTCCGTTGGCTTGTAAATGGATCATGCTAAAAACAGGGGTAAGCAATCTTTTATTCTCTTTTATTCTCTTTAAATATCTGCTTTAACATAAAAAAAAAAAAATCTGCTTTTTAGTATGTGTATTTTCAAAATCCTGATTGTATTCTCATCCACTTCAAAAACTAGGCCAACAATGGGCACTTTGAATATCCCTTGCCTTATTGTTTGGCCAGTATTTAAACACATTTTTTCTAACTATCAGAAAATAAGTGTATTTCAGAATATCAATATTAAAGGTGACCATGCTGAAAGCAATTTTAGTTTTCACCATAATGATAGGAGACAACTGACTGCTTACACTTATGAAAGTATTTGTATGATATGCAATGTGAATAGGTTACACCTATTCACTAAGGGGGGTTTACTGAATTTTTTAGTAATGTTTTACAAACATAGAAAAAAAAGAATAACTTTGTATATAGCTTTGCAAGATTATTGTGTGGTAGGTGTATGTTCCATGAAGGAAATGACTCTTCCTATACTTTCTCTATCAAGTCATTTTATAAATGTCTTCTGTTCTGAAATAAAGAAAGAAAGAAAGAAAGAAAGAAAGAAAGAAAGAAAGAAAGAAAGAAAGAAAGAAAGAGACAGAAAGAAAGAAAGAAGGAAGGAAGGAAGCAAGCAAGCAAGCAAGCAAGCAAAGAGCATAAATGTAAAAAAGTTAGAAGAAACTAAAAAGATGCTTTAGAATAGAAGCCCTTAAGCATCCTTAACTGTGGCTGTTGCTATGAGCTACAGCTAAAGCTGCACAGCGTAGAGGTAGACTCAATGTGCATAAGAGGTAAGTCTAAAACAGAACCCCAAATATGAATACCCCAAAAATCACATGAAAGGCAAAAAATTGAAATTTAATGATTTCTTGGTTCAGTGAAAATGTGAAAGAAATGTGCCTTTTTTCTTTCCATCTCAAAACCATGGAATACTGCCATTTTCAAATGCTAACTACAAACTAGCTTTTTATTTCAAGCCCATTGCTGTTTTGCAGGTATTAATGCGTTGTAACATAATAGTAAATTATGGAATACTCAAGAGGATTACTCCCTGTCAATGTGTTTCCTACTTTTTGTAAAGTCCAGGATGTAAGACTCTCTAAAATTTTCAAAATTTTTCTGTTTCATATCCCTGTCAATCTTTGTATCCAAAATTCCAGTTCCAGACATAACCTGTGTTGAATACAAAAATGTTACCATTTCTCTCAATTTTACCTTTTTTCAGAAGATAATTACTAATAAGTATGTGCTATTTGATCCTTCTGATAGTGAAGGAATGATTTTTAAAAATTATGTAAACATCCAGTTCATCAAAATGGACTGAACTAAAAACTATGATTTTCTAAATAGACATTAGTTCAGAAATTATTAATAGAGTTATCCACTTTGCATACAATGAAAAAAATCAATTAATATTTTAAAATAAGCTTTTTGACCTTCTTTGATTTTAAAATGTGAAACAGCACAAATATGAATAGGAAAAATGGGATTTTACCAGAAAATTCATTCATTTCCTGATAACATAGCTGTATTCTAAGTTTTGCTTTTTCCTGGTGAAATAACATTAAAAATAAAAATAATCAGAATACCTCCACGAGGCAAGAAGAATGCTTAGCTGGAAGGTCAGCATCCATTTAAAATGGAAAATCTTTGGTTGTATTAGATCCTCACTTTTTAAACTACTGCAGAAGAGGGATGCGTATTCAAAGAAACCTCTTTTTCTTGACCTATAGTGCCTCTTGCTTCAGAGGCTGCTAGTAAGGAGAATTTGAAGCACTGATCTGTAGTTAGATCTTGAGCCTCCTGCTTCTTTCCTAGAGAATTTTATTTTTCCCGAGTACTCCTTACAACTTTTCTCTTTCTGTCTTCTTCGCTGAAGCCCATTCTGGCTCCTAAACTCCTCAGAGCAGTTTAGGAATGCCTGGCTGTGCCAAGGAAGAATGTGGATGTGAATGTTGGAAGGTCTCAGTGTTTTTTTTCTGCAGGAAGATGGTCATTCACTGCTGCCTCCTCACTTCAGCAATATTCTAATATGCTGCAGTTTCTCCAGAGCAAACACCAGGTTATTTGGCCATAGGTGCTATAGTCAGCTGTTTCCTTGACTGAATTTTACGACCTCATTTTAAGGTTTGTGGGGTTCTAGGGTTAATGCAGCCTTGATCAGCCATTATATCCTTACAGTCAGTCTTTTCAGTTGCTAACCATTCTGGGTGAACTCTGGGGGAGAGAGGGAAGTAATTCTCATGTAGTATCCATTCTTGTTCAAAGATATATTTCAGGGAGACTTTTTATACAATGTTCCAGTGACAGATACTGTACCTAAAGCAGGGGTAAGTCACTATGCAACTGCTGCCATCAGGGTGGGGAGGAATATGCGGAATGAAACCAGGCTGCTGTAACACTTAAGAAAACAATGCATTTGTAAGAAAAAGATCTTTAAATATATGAACTATGCAAATTCTATAATAAATTTGCAATATTATAGGAAACATCAGTATTTAAATGTCATGAAGTATTTACAGGAGTTGAGATTCCTTCTTTGTGGTTAGGGATTGCTTTTCATCTCACAAGACAGAAGAAATAATCAAGTATGTTTTTTCATTTTGATTTTTTCAAGTTGCTGGTTATCCCATCATGCATAATGCATTACATTCTTAGCTTCTAAAAGTAAATTGGCATAATTAAAGATTTTCAATTACTGAATATTGTTTCTGATTGTGTCGGGATTTTATAGGGCTGCTTTTAAAACAATTTTACTAGTTTGGAAAAAATACACAGCTCTTGAATTAAACAATATTCTGTGGAAATAGTCTGAAATTTCATGATGGTTACAAATCTTTATAGGACATGAACAGTAGACATGAACAGTATGCGCAAACCTTCAGATTACAGGCATAAAGAAATGGGAAAGAATTTAGAAAGAGAATCATAAGCAAAGAATCCATGGAAGTTCAGATTCCTGAGTCAGTCCACTGCTCTGTGCAAAAGTCATGAAATGCAAAGTTAGAAAGTCTTTCTCGTGACTTACATAAAGTTAGGGATATCTGGCAATGAGACCATATCTGCTGGAGACACGTGAGACCAAGAAAACTGTGACCAATCTTGCTTCTATTGAATTTAAGAAATACATTTTGGCTATGGGATGCATTTGGCCTCCTTTCATGCAACAGAAAGTAGACATTGATATCCAGGGGAATAAGTGGGCCCTGTGGACACAGTTTGTTTTGACTATTTTCTATTCAGTAATTTTAATGAAGTAACTAAATTAGGTATAACTTGCTACAGCTCTAATGAACATATTGCAAATTATTAAAATGATAAAACTATGTGGCCTTAAATATTGTCTTAGAAGATTTGTCATCCGAAGAGCCTTGGGAAAGATGCTAATGCAAGTGAGTATTCTGAAAAGCAATTTCTCATTGTTTAGTTTGCAGTGAAAATATATTAGGAATGAACTCTTTTTTTTTCTATAAAGTATTTGTTTATGTTTTGAAGTAAAACAATTTAATTATTGTATTTTAAATCCTTTTGCCTGGCTTTTTCTACCCTTTTCCTCTGAAGCACTTGTCTGAAATGAGAAATCCCACTAAAGGTTCCTTGAAACCTAGGATAACTGTCATTATATAAGAATGGTGAGCTGAATTGTACCACTCAGTTTATTTAACTACTAAAGATATGTGTTCAGATTTTAAATATACTATAAATTCCTGTTTAGACTCAGATCATGTGGCTTTCCTGTGTGTTGTTTACTTGCTTCAATATATAATGGCTTCAAGCGACCATATATTGTGGAATTAAACATTTATAATTTGCCTGGTGCTCACTAAAGTCCACATATGTTTACTATATGTATCATTTTATTGCCACCATTACTAGAGCTTAGCTGACAATTAGAATATTAGACATTATTAGAATAGTATTAGAATAAATTAGTACTAGAATAAATTGCAAATTTAACAGCTTGATCCAGCTAGTGAAAAAGTTAGCTCAGACATTATTATACATAGCCAATATTAAACCAAAACAGAGGAATAAACTAAAAGTCTACAAGGACTTCTGAAAATAGATAAATAAAAATTGCCTCTCCATAAGGTAGACAGAAAAGTAAATGAAATTCAGGGCCTGAATTAGTCAGGTTTTGTAATCTAAAAAGGTTTGTACATAAAATCAAAATCATAGTGAGAGAGAATAGTGGCTTTTCAGTTTCTTCTCCATTGTCAGAAGCACCATAAAAATTCCAAATAAAGGTGCACCAGTACTTCATGGTTAACAAGTGGACAGCTTGTTATTTACTTATCAAAGTTTTGACTGGTGTTAAGATGTAGCTCTATAACAATTAAGTCTAAAAAATCATATTCACATAGACAAGGACACAAAGACTCAGAATATGAAAACAAAACAAAACAAAACAAAACAAAACCTCATTACCTCCTCTTCAGATTCACCTAGCTTTTGTTCCTCGTGCTAGGTGGACATTCAGGAAAAATAAAAAAAATAAAAGTGTCTGGGTTGCAATATACCAAGTACAAAGTAGATGCAATCTCTGCTCTTTCTCCCAGTTGCTTTCTTTCAGCCACATACACTAGCCATGAGCTTATTAATCCTTCATCCAAATTCCAAATTAGATACTGGGTAAATTGTACCCATCAGAAAGATGACATGAAGGCCCCATTGCTTTCTAACTTGCTTTGAAAATGATGCATGAGAGTTGTTTCATTGCAATTATCTCAGAAACTTTTTGAGCTTGACAAACAAGTTGAAGAGACGGCTGATGGGAAAATCCATGAAAGAGAGTCCTTGAGACAAACCTGAGTGCCACCAGCTGTATCTGCTGAAATACCAAGTCTAAAGAAAATATGTTAAATGTAAGTTCCTTGTGAAGTGAAAAGATGGATAGCACTTAAATGATATTGGAGGATACACTGATATAAGTGGAGTAAAAAACAAGCAATTAGTAAGATTTTCCAAATGGGATCCTACGAAAATGCCCTAAATGGCTATTAACAACTTTGCATGTAGTATATAAATTCCAAAAATATAGTGGTCAAGAATATAAAACCCAACTAATACCTTAGGAATTCAGCATGATTTCTTTTTAACTGTCTTCACCATAGCGAATTTAGTTCACCGTGACGGGGCAAATCTAAACATTTTCAATATTGGAAGACCTGATTCTTCATGTACTCTTCAATGTCAGTTCAAACAAGCATTTTGAGAGAGGCTTACCACAAAAACTGCTTCCTGTAAACCTGTCACCGAGCTTCCCAGAAGTTAAACTTTGGCAGTTTGCACCAAGAGTGGAAACTTTACTTTTTCTCTTCCCTATATTGATTCTTAACTTTTTCAGAGAAAAAGAGACCGTAGGTATGATGATTGCATAACAGACCTAATAGAACTTTATCTGATAATTCATATAAGAAAGAACAAATCTACTTTGTCAGGTCCATATTAACTTAAAACTATCTGTCTTTGAAATATATGCCATTTTGATGGGAGGTTGATATTAACAATATTGTAGGGATATACTTCAGTTAAATCAGGGGTTTCCTTTTTCGTTTTAGGCTTGGAGTCAGGAATTGTGAATGTTGGTACCAGGGACTTATTTCTAAGATGACCCATTGAAATGCCTTGTGGTTTTGTTTAATGATTTAGCATACAAGGAAAAAAAAAAAAAAAAACAACACATACCAAACATCGAGAAGATCATGCAATCATTTTTATTTTTTTTTTTTCATGGGCAAAACATCAGCTAATTCAAAGGGGGAGTTTCAAGTCAGTAAAAATCCTGTCGCCCGCAGAACAAACCCGTTTTTGCAGAACCGTCTGCTACTCTTACAGAGGGACAGCAAAACTGCTTTCGACGCCCAGCTTCGCTCCTTAACGAGAAAACGCCTCGCCACCAAACTTTCCCATTCTCGTCGGAAAATGTAGTTCCCCTTCGATAATCACAGCGGGCTGAGCGCTTCAACCCCCCTCCCCAGGGACACCCACCCAAATAAAAACAAAATGTAAAAAAAAAATAAAATTAATGCGCGCCAGAGCTTTTTCTTCCCCTGTTACCTTTCTCCACAAGCTCCACAAGCTCGGCAGAGAAGTCTCATTTTCTCCGCCACCACCGCACCAAGCCCCAGCTGCGGGCAAGGACCTGCCAGAAGCAAAAAGTTGCCGGGAAGGGAGCGGCGCGGAGCCCCGCCTTGTTGCGCGCCCCCTGCTCGGCCGGGGCCCGGGCCGGGGCGGTGGCGGCGGCGGTGCGGTGCCGCCCGCGGCCGCGGTGCCGGGCGGGCCTGCGGATTGGCGGTGGCGCTGACAACGGGCGGGGCCGCGCCGGCGGCGCCGCCCGCCCCCCGCTATAAGCCGCTTTGCCGCTTTCGCTCTGGGTCTCATTCCCGGTCCGCGCGTCCCTGTGGCTGCGCAGTGGAAATCCGCGTCGGGGAGCTGCCGAGGGGCGCTGGTGTCATGTGAAGGCGCACATGCTCTGCCGTCCGCGCATCACCACCACCCCTCTCTCTTCTTCCTCCGCGTGTTTTTTTGCCTAACGTAACTCCTTTCCTTCCCCCTCCCCTGCCTAGCCACTAGCCACCCCACGGCCCGGGCGAACCCCCTCGCCCCCCCCCCCCCCCCCCCCCCCCGCAGGGGCTCCGCGGGCGGGCGCGGGGCGGCCGCCAGGGAGGAGGGAGCCCGGCGGCGGGCAGCCCGCGGAGCCGCGCCCCGCGGAGCCGCCTCGGAGGTATGGTTTTCCCGGCGGAGCAGAGCTACGGCGGCTGCCGCCTCCGCGAGTGCTGAGACGGGATTTTTGTGGTGCGGTTCCCGGGCTCCCAGCTTCATGACTGCACGGAGCGGGGAGCCAACACCATGCGAGGTAAGAGGGGGTGGGTTGGGGAGAAGGGGGGAAAAAGGTGGGGAGGGCGGCTCTTTGCTGGGAAAACTGCTGGGGAAGGAGCTGAGGAGGAGGCTTCGTGCCGGGGGAGAGGGTCCGGAGGAGAAAGTTGATGGGTCGGGCCGTCCCGCCGGCGTGGCTGCTCGCCGCGTGTTCCCCGCACCCGTGGCGGGCATGAGGCCAGCCCGAAAGTGGCCTTCGCGGCGGGAGGGTGGGGACACACCTTCGACGTAACCTGTGCGAGTAACGGGGCTTTCCCCTGTCGCGTCGCCCTGGGCTGCAGCGGGGAGGGTGGGAGGGAAGGGGCAAGTGGTTGGCGGTGTCTGTGTCGGGGAGTCTCCATCCACGGTGTCCACGGGGCGCGCTCGCCCTCGGCAGGTGTCCCCGAACCGCAGGACCCGCCTGTCCCTGGTCCCGGGTCGCTGCCGGCACGGGGAGGGGCTCACCCTTTTCTTCCCAGAAGTTATTCTCAAGACTTTTTCGCTGGCTTCCCCCAGCCGGCATGTTGCCTGGGGAGGGGGGCTGAGGGGAGGGGAACCTTCCCCCGGGAGGTTGCTGTGGGGCCGGGAGGAGTTGTGCTACCTGGGACCTCTCTCCCCGTGCTCGTAGCTCGCTTACGCAGTCCCCCGAGCCTCCTGCGCAGCCGTATCTTGGAGGGCAGCCAGGGCCTCCCCCAGAGCTGGTGGGGGTCCCACAGGAGAGCACAGTGTCCCCACCGACGGGACGCCTCCAGGCATGGAGAGCCGCCGGGGTGCTGCTTGTCCTGAGGGTGCCACTGGGACTGGAGCGGGACTGTCTGCTGTGGCTGCCACGGCGGACACCTAAGTGTCCGCGGGAGACGTGGGAACGTGTTTTTTTTCTGCGTGTCCCAGGGCTACACTTGGCTAAGCACCTTCCCTGGCTAAAGGCGAGCAGCGGCACCGAGAACAACCCCTACCAGCCCACTCACCCGCCCCCCCATCTTCCACAATTCCTTTTACCGCCCAATTCTTCAACCTGGTTGCTTGCCTCACCCTCACAGCGTGGTAAAGGGGGGAAAAAAGTTGTCTTTCCCGGGACGTAGGTGCGGAGAAGAAGGGCTTACGAGCGGGGGAATACGCTCGGGTTTGACAGCGATATCGCATGCAGATTTCTGGAGTCTCCGGTTCGCTTTAATGAATGGGGAGGCACACGCTGGAAACTAATTTTAGCCAGGATTTCCTCTTGTGGGATATCAGCTAGCGCTAACAGATCATGCGTGTGTGTAATTTTCTTTAAAGGAATTGTAATTTTGACATTTACACAGAGAAATGGAAGAAACCTCTTTCCCCCTGGGTTCTTAGAAGATAGGGTATTCGCTTTGGGGCATCTGGCAAGAACTTGCTGAACAGTATTTACCTTTCATAAGGGCAGCATGAAACGGAGAGAAAACTCTCAATTCTGTAAACTGGCCCCTGTTTCAGTTTTGCTGCTGCTTTTTTTTTCTACACTCCCTGCCCCCTCTTCTGTTGTGTGAGTTTTTTGTGGGTTTCTCCTCCTTCCTCCCCTCCGGAGCTCGCATTTAGTGCAAGCAGAGGTCAGTGGCTGGGAGCTTGTTTTCGAAACGTGCCCCTCGGTGCCCCCTGGGCAAGAGCCCTGTCTCCCCCTTTCCAGGCAGTTTTGTCCACCGCAGCTGCCCACGCTTCTCTGCTCCCGCCTGGGGGCGGCCCCTGCTGCCTCGGAGGGTTGAAGCCCCTCTTTGGCAAGGGTGAAGTTGAAAAGTCGTCCCTCTCCCTCAAAACACGGTGGTGCTGGGCAGGGAGAGGGAGGCGGGTCTTCCTGCATACCTGGTGGCATCACTTGCCGCTCCTCTGCTGCCCCTTGGGGCTGTGGTGTCGGCTACCGTCCGTGGAGAGGTGCTGATCTGCCCCTCGAATGCAAGTTTATATTCTCATTACGTTCATTCAGGCTTGCGCAGCAGGGAATTTACAGGTGGGGGTGGGAGAAAGAGGGTCTGGGATAGAGGGAGGAGGAAAAACAAGGAACAAGTAACTTCTGTTCTTGTACAGAAATCATGTGCAAGAGGTTACCAAACTGATGCTTTACATCAGGTGTACATCAAGATGAGAGCAGCACTTGGCATGTTTTCACATGAACAAGAACATTGTGTGTTCATAGAGCATCTGCCCATTGCATTTGTGGCTTTCCTAACAAAGGAAATAGATGTATATCACAATTGACATATTGTCAACTTTCATTAATAAAAGCTTTTAGACAGTTGTAAGTTTTCTTGTAGAGGTGCAGTTGTTTTCAACTATGCTATTTGCTATTGGGTTTGAAGGAAGAACCTCTATTATACATGTGAACTCTTCCCCTTCAAACTTTCCCAGCTGAGCTGTGATCCTTACAAGCTGCAAGTTGATGTGCTCAGCCCAATGTGAATGGGATGTGCAGGGGCTGCTCTGGTTCTTTACCTGCTCCACATGGAGCATCTCAAAGCACTGGGCAGTCACAGATGTAAGCCATCCCATCTCATGGAAGCACCTCAGCTGACATGCCACTACGGTGTAATCATGGGTCTGTCCTATCCAAAGCAATCATTCCTGGTACTTCAAATCTTGGTTTAAATCATTTTGAGGATACATTGCCATGCTGACTTTTAGCAGAACGACATTCTGGTACAGAGCACTTGTGCTTTTATTGCTTTCATTGTCATGGTAGGTCCACATAATTCACTCTGAACTGTGAATGGAAGTTTTGGAAGCTGATGAGTCTTATACCTATATTTCATAGAGGCAAGCATAGCTATAAAGAATGACACTTACAGTGAGTGTTCATCACAGTCTTCCTTCCTTCCATCTGTCCCACTCCTGCCAACATCCTGTGAAGGGGTTAAGAACATAGGAAGTGTACTTAAGTATATATATTATTTTTAGAAAGAGGACTGAAAATGCACAGAAGTTATTGTTCTGCTTAAAAGAAAATCAGATCTATACTTTTTTTTTATCTTGTCATTTAGTTTTTGTTAAACTGATTTTAAAGTTTAAAGCAATTATAAGTTAATGAAATCTGTCTAGAATGCAGCTGATATGCAAACATTAAAAAATTACCAAGTAGCAGAAAATCAATGTCAAATCACCTAATTACACTCTAGGCACATGCTACCTGTACACACATAAAAAAACAAGTTTGTGGTCGTAGTTAGTTGAGTTATGAAAATGACATTAAAGCAGTCATACAGTGTGCCCCTTTTATTAAGAAATATTTATGCTTTCAGCTGGAAATCTTCCTAAAAAGCTTTGTCTTTATTTCTTTAAAGAAAAGGAACCAAACGAAACCCTGAAGCCAAGGTGTTTGAGCAAGATTTTCTGTGTAGTTTTCTCTTGTCTGTGTCAGGACCAAGCAATGATACATATTACATAATGTTACATAGTTACTCTGTTTTCTCAGCATCACTGAAATATTTGTAAGCAATTAGGAGAGTGTGAATCAAACAAATCCTATCTGCAGTGTTGCTGAGAGAGCTTATTAAGTAACATATACAAGTAGTCTGGGTAACTGAGAAAGTTATCCTAAATTTAATAGATGAGTGTGCAGGGAATCTTTGTATGCTCATTAAAGCAAGGCAACTTATTTCACAAATTATTCCAGGAAAAATAAATATGAGCACATTTGGTATATGTAACATTATATGTAACATTAATATCCTAAAATATGTCAATGAACACATTGACAATTTAAAATAAAGGTGTTAAGAGACACGCAGTACTGATTTTGACAGACTTAGGACCTGACCTATGCAGTGTGGTGCATCCAGCTACTGCTTACCTGAATAATGTTATTTGACTTCACTGAGACTTCTTTTATATGTGATGGAATACAAGCTTCTGGTGTTAGGTCTTTGGAGGCTGAATTTTAACAAATGTCAGTAAAAGTTTAGAAAATCAGACTCAGTAGTAAACTATTAGTGTGTTACATAATAAAAAAATACAAATGTGTATAGTTAAAGTGACACCTCTCCAGGATGAACAAAAATCAAAGCTGAAGTGTGAGAGCCCATTTATACTTCTGCAGTGCTTTTACTTTGAATAGTACCACATTTACATTCCGAAGGATATCATACAATTATCTTTAGTTGTTGTTTTCTTTGTCCCCACAGTGTTGGGGATGAGAGGAAAAGGAAGTACATAATGAAAGTTCATCAACAGAAATCATTAGAATTTTTACTATAGAAAAGATTTTTTTCTGTTGTTTTAGGTGGTGGTTGAGTTTTGTGGGCTCTGGTTTTGTTTTGTTTTTTTTTTTTTTTTTTTAATGAGAAAATTATTTTTCATGGATAGAAGTCTGGTGACCTGTAATATGACAGTTAATTTTAAAACTATGAAAATAACACATGCATTAGCTGGAAACAATTTCTCTTCTGTGGTGTGGGAAATGTCTGACA
Organism: Scolopax mira; assembly: GCA_004320125.1. Classification (NCBI taxonomy): domain Eukaryota; kingdom Metazoa; phylum Chordata; class Aves; order Charadriiformes; family Scolopacidae; genus Scolopax; species Scolopax mira. The sequence continues at coordinate 14,993 of BJBW01001599.1, read as the reverse complement.
TCCATTGCTGGTCTTTTACAAATACAGTGACGAGCAGTACATTGGTACAATTTACCCCCAATACAGTCGTGATTCCAAGTAGAGATGACTTAATTTGTGGTTTGTGATTAAAAGCTGTATCACCTTTTGGGGGGAAAATAAGCCAGAGGAAAAAAAAATATATATGTTCTGAATAAACTGCAAGGGAGAATTCCTGCTTAAAATGTACTTATTCTAACTAGTGGTAAGTCTTTAGGGTTCTATGTGGGTACTGCTATACGTTATATTAACGTGTGCTTATTAAGAATTGTATGTGTGAAGTATTCCTTCAATAGTTCTGTTTGTTATTAAATGGTTTCAGGAACTAGGATCTGCCGTAGTATGGACACTGGTTACCTGATACAGGAAAGCAAAATCAAATGAGTGAAAGATTCCCAAGCTATCCCATTTTCCTTCCTCTCAAGTAATGCAATGAATTTACAGAAATCAAGGTCTGTGCTATGAAATTGAAGAATGTATGCTTTGTAGCTGAAGACAAAAGACGCACACAGGAGTAAATATTGATCGAACTAATAATCACATGAATAGAAATGAGCTTTACCAGTGCACCAGTACAATGGGTTATGTTAACTAACCTTTTCGTAGTCCATATGCTGCCCTTTCAACCCACCACCCCATGTATTGAGCTCTTAATGAGGGAAACCACAGGTGTTATAACGGCATTTATGGTAAATGGGGCTAAAAATAATAGTTGTATAAATAACTGGTTGTAGTTACATAGGACAAAAAAGGAAATTATTTAAAAGAAAACAAAAAAGAAGAAAAGAAACTTTGAGTGTTACTACGCAACTAAGGGGCACTGGTAGCGTGTTAACGGTTACGTATTGTTTTACACTTCTAAGACACTGTCCTAGCTCACTTGCTGTTGAGTTGAGTAATAAACCTGTTAAATCAGCTTCAGCCAAAGTGTAAATTTTAAGAAACCTGATACATTTGAATTTAAAATCAGTTTCCTTAAAGAGCAATTTTAACAGCTTCAAGCATTTAGCACAGTTGGGGCTTTCCATAATGACTTTCATAGACAAACTATAGATGCCAAAATGTTGTTCTGTGTGTTTATAATGTTCAATGTTGTTGTTCCTTCCGATTCTGTATGTAGTCTGGGCAAAGTCTGCAGTGCAGCTTTGCGAATAAGACATCACACAGTCACTGGGGGTGGCAGACAGAAGGTGTCTTTTGGATTGTGCTGTTTTCCTGTTTCTTTCTAATACTGTTTTCATGAACATATTAGAAACTCTGATTTATGTGCAGGATTGAGAATAGAATACAGCTGTGATGGCCAGGTCCTTGTTTGACTGAACAGCACGTACTCACTTGAGTGGTCCTATTGATGAGACATTTGGCTTTCTGTATTTTTTCTGTCTTGGAACTATTTTTCGTAAAGCAGAAATGCTCATGCTTAACTTTGCGAGACATATTCTGCTGGAAATTTATGCAAACAGAATGACAGCTGTTTCTGCCTCTGCTACGAGTATATAGGCTAATTCAGTTTGACATAAATGTTGTTATTAAGCTGTTAATGATGAATTATTTTGATGAATTATCAATTACTATCCATCTACGGAATTTTTAAAGAAGACTGAGGCTTTTATTTCTGCACAAAAATGCAATAAATTTTAAAAATCACATGTTTATCTGGATCATGGAAATTTAAAACCACATACTAATTAAAGAGTAAACATCAAGTAATAGTGCTTGCTTGATAGACAAACTAATTTTGAAAGAGTTTTCCTGCTATCATGGGCTTTGTTTATATGAGTAATTCTGTTAGATTTGATGGGACTATTCAATTAAATAAGGCAAACTGAATTTGAGGCTATTTGTTCTGTGTCCCTTTGAAACCCAATGACTTCGGATTGTAAGAAACGTGAATGATTATGAAGGCTTACAGGGAATCAATGCTGTAAGAAACATGCTGTATTAAAAAAATCATCTTGCCCTGAAATTTCGATAAAATGCCCTTCCACTCTGAACTGCATACTACTCTTTGAAGCTGAATGTATCTGCTGGCTTGGCTAGAAATTAATATTTGCTAATGCTGATGTATAAAAAGTATTCAACAACAGTGTTCTTCTGCCAATTTCAATAAGTTACTCTGTGTAACTGTTATTCTGATTGCAGCTTTGCTGCTGGTAAATAGCGGCCAAATTAATCGTTAAGTAAAGATTAACAAGATACATCTACTTTTAAGATACTTAGGCATGAATATGCTATACAGGCTAATAAACATTTTAGCATGGCTAAAAATGCAGTATAATTTTAAGATAAATTTTGACAATTACTATAAAGCCTTTAAAGCATTCTGTCCGCTTATAGATGTTCTTGAGGTGGTCTCACAGTTAACTAATTCCTTTTAGTTATCCATAGTCACTTAGAAGGTTTCATGAACACAAAAAAACCACCTTTAATACTGAAATTATTCTTTTTAAGATTCTTGTTTCTGCTTCATTAATCCATAAGTAGGCATAAGTGACTTTATTATTCAGAGTAGTATTTCCAAACAAGATATGCATTTTTGTTGTGTTTAATTTTTTCACTCTCTGAAGCAATCTGTTAGACTAAAAATGCCTTTTCTCTTGCAAATAATATGTGTTATGAGGTTTTTTTGACTGAAGGTGTTCATGGGAGGAGGAAAGTTAAATCAAAAGAAGACAAAGAAGTTGTTAAATTGTAGTTCAGTCTACTGTCAAAATAATGAGCTGTCAAGAAGGTAGCATATTATGTTTGGGAGCAGGTTGTTGTTGGTCTCAGATGAAATTATGGTTCTCTTAAAATAAACTTCAAGTGTAAAAAGTGAAGACAAGGCTGTTTATAAATAAGCAACTCTTAAATTACCACTTCCAGTACATCAGGAGGTAAAGTGTGCTGGGATTTATGCAATTTGATAATTTTAACACGTTAGATTATTTAGTATGCACTACATATTGAATGCTTACATTTGTTTGAAAGATATTTGGAAACTATAGACCCAGTCCTGGAGTTGATGCCATGTTTCTGTTTGTTAGCTAGCAGACTGAAGATTGTGGAGCAAAACATTTTCCAAAACATTTATTGGAAATAATCTTTTTTGGAGGAGGACAGCTCAGTGAATTTACTATATGTGAACTGTATAAAACTGACTTCAACAAAATTAAGCACGATATTTTCATTAAAAATCTTTAGAGACATTCAAGTGTGTTGTCTTCTCTTTCCTTCTTGAAAAACATACCTGATGACAAACTGCTGCCCGTGAACTTTTTGATTTAAGTGCCTGCGACAGGAGTGCTTTTTGAAAAATCTAATACTACACTGCTAGCACATTGTCTCTTAATCACTTCAGCAGTGCAGCACCAATTTTACTTCTTAAAACAAGATGGAAAAATGAAAGTTGATGTTACATTTCTGGCACTGACTAAGTGGTGAAATAGGTGCTTTGTTGTTTCTTTTCATATTTGTCTGCCTGGAAAAAGAATGAAGTGGCAAACGGGCTATGAATAGCATTGCTTACTTCAGTGTGCATTGTTTGGGGGATTTTGTACAATATTTGTACAATGAACTGTATTTAGTATTTAATTGGAATGAACTGACAGAGGGGAGAACCAATGCATAGGAACTGAGGCCAGATAATCAAATGCAGTGGAACAACAAATATGAACATATGCAGCACAGTCTAGTGGCACAGGGAAGTAATGGCACTTGAGCATAAATGTATTAATAAGGCATAATGCCATTTGGTGGTTTCATCTTTGTGGAGAAAACTAACTTTTCTTTTGGAGAAAGTTCCACTGATGGCCAAGCAGAGATTATTTCAGTTTGTTTAGGGATTTACATTAAAACTGTCATTGTGTTCTTTCAGTGTATTTGTGAGTACTGGTTATTACTAGTATCTGTCAGTAATGAAGACATCTCCTTTTGATGACGCAAGATGTTCTCTCTATAGCAATATATATACAAATGGAAACGGGATACAGGAAATATCAGCTTAACTGATTTTTAATGTATGAAAACCTATAATATATATCATACTATAGATAGTATGTAAGCAGTACTGCACCAATAATCTTTATTCAATGTGCCAAATGGAATAGTGGCAGATCTGCATTTAAAATTAGTGTAGCTTTCTATTGAAAAAAAGCAACACTTTTATTAAATTTTCTCATTCAAAAACATGTGTATTCTAAATAATATAAATTTTGATATAAAATCACGAGTATTAAATAATATGAACTACTGACACACAGATCAAAGAATTTTCATTTATTTCAACTGGATACACTTTACTGACGAGTCACAATTGTTAATGTACACTAGTTTCCTCTTAGCCACAGACAATTTTTGAAAATTCAGATTATATTAATCTCTCAAATGATTAAGTAGAATAAGGAGAAAGATTAAAACAACATCATTAGAGGTGAAGTATAGTTGATTAACAGCAATTGAGAATAACTCAAACTACAGATTGTTCCATAGCTTAAATGATGTCGACATCATGTTCCACTACAATTTGCAAAGCACTTCTACATACTTATGGAAGTAAATTCCTTATTCTGAAAGCCAGGAATATAGGCATTACCAGTGTTGTGGCAATACAATGTTGTTGCATTGTTAAAGATGAAATTGCAAAATTAATTAGTAACTACCATAATATAGCCATAATTCAATTAATAATTTTTTATTATTATTTTTTTAAAGAAAGAAATTGGAGAAAACTTTGCATGCAATATCTGCTCTGATATTTTGAGAAGCAAAAATTATCACAGAAAGATTTCTGGAGAAACTGTTCATATGTGTCAGTATATAAGCTAATGTATGTTACAGCATATTACATGAACTGTGTGAAATCGGTCTGCAGAGCTGTGGTTGATACAAGCTGTATCTTTAATTTTGAAACAGAATTCCTTATAGAATTGGCTGGAAGATTTTACTGTAAAACTAATGGGGCAGTATGGCTCATTGGTTGTGTACAGTCTACTGATTTTCAGAAGATGGGACAGCTAAATAATGCTATCACTTTGAGTTCAACAGCTAAGTGAGAAGAGAACTTGCACTGTCAATTCAGGTGCCTATACTGAAGTTTCTTTTCATTTTTTTTTATCATTGATTTGAGTTTGCCAAAATTATATTTATTTTCATAAAAGACCATTTACCAATATGTGTTCTAAATCAGCAATTGTACATACTCTAGTGGGAATGAAATGAAGAGCAGAACACAAAGTAAGACCTTTTTTCAGACGGCTATTTTCAGGCTTCAACAAAATTTAAGTGAAAAAGGTTGTGCCAGCTGCGTCATAAAACTGAAGGACTGAAATATATGCTTTCAACAGGGAATTTAATCAGGTGCAAGAGAAAACGGGGAGGAAAAACGTATGGTGAATTTGGATAAACAGAGTAAATAGAAAAGGTGCTGTTTTGAAAGAGGGGGAGAGTGACATAGGAGAAGTCAGTGGTAATGTAAAGAAAAAGAACAGAATATGAAAAGGAAGAGTGAGGAGATGGAAGGGTCTTTTGATGAGAATACTGTGCTACAAAATGCTGGGCTTTTCAATTTCATCTTATTGCAGGTGGAATTAACTACAGTGAGCACGCTGTTAGAAATGAGGAAGAAAGAGAGAAGTGGAAGTAATAGGAAAAAAAAGAAGTGAAATTAGGAAAAGAATGAATGTACAATATGAATGTATTCGTTGTGCTACTTTCTGTTACTTGGTGTTGCATGCAGATTTGTTGTAATGGGACTTCAAATGATTTAGTATTCAGCTGAATGCTAACATTAGATATCTGCTCCCATTCATTTCTCTATGTATATCCCCAGCTCCGCTACTCAGGAGTTCTTTGAGTTGGAACATCACATACACAGTTATGTAAGCTGTCTGTACAAGCCTGGAATTCACTACGCTTCAGCCAAGTTAGTCATTTGCAAAATTAAAATGTCATTTGCAAAGTATATCCAAACGTGATCTTTTAAAACTCTGGATCAAATCAAATAGTTTGATTGTGTTTTTTTCTATCTTTCTGTTATTTTTCTTTCCCTCATTCTTTCTCCCTCATATTTTTTCCAGTCACTTTTGTTAAAGACTCAAAGTCTTCACATCCAGCTTCACTTTTTAGAAAATGAGTAATTTGTTCATTAGACTATATGTCATATGTGCCCATGTATTACAGAAAGATGTTTTGGTTTTTTCACCCTTTTGTTCTTTGCTTTATCTTTGTTTGGGATATGCTGTAGGGAAGCAATAAACAGTTTAAATTTTGCCCTGGCTGCATCTCCATCATGTACCTCTATTTCTATGCCTGTAGCCTTGGAGATAGAAGAGGTGCTTAAGAGATGAATCTCTGCTTCCCTAGTGCTGCTTGGTTGCCAGCACCTGCTCTTTCTCTTGCCTGGCAAAAGAATTTGCCTCTATCTTTGGATTTTATTTTTTTCAAACAATCTATTATGTAGAGTTTACCTAATTCATATAATAGGCTTTTGGAGACAGTGAGAATGTGTACCAGTGAAGACATAATGTCCTATCTAATTGCAACAAAGCATTTTTGGTATGATAGAAATAGTGCCTTTAGATCTTTTGTCCATGCTCAGAAAATAAACAAAGATGGCACTTACGATGCTCTCGATTTCTCCAAGACCAGGGTGATTTTTAAGTATATAACCTTGACTAACTTCCCCGTCTGTAGCAGTCCCACAGAGCTTATTACAGAACCAAACAATCACAAAACTCTCCATAACCAAAAAGAAAAAGGAAATCTGGATTCTCGGAAAACTACTCCGGTAGCATAGGAGGTTCATTTACATGAATACTCTGCTTTCTCACCTCATCCCTGTAGTTTTCTCTAAGTCCTTATCATAAAACAGGCAGACAGCCAAGCTGTCATCCGTTAACAACTATTTCATCCTTTCTTAGGATCAGTTGAGCTAGAGGAGGGTACATGTCTCAGAGGAAAATCTTTATGCTGGTACTGAAATATTTAGGAATGCATCAGATTTTGACCCAGTGTTAACCTACATTATCTTTGTGGCAGAAATGAGCAGGAGGATAAAATAATATCAGGCAGAGAAATGCTATTAAGTGCATATTGTGATTTTTCATAATCTCCAAAATAGCATTTTTGATACATGCATCACTGTGGAACAAGTCAAAGGATGAATTTTTTGTTTACTGTCAAGAATAATATAAATTGTTAAGGAATTATTTTTCATTTAAGGAATAAGACTATTTCTGTGAAACCGCTGATCAGGTCTAGAGGCCAACTATTATGGTATTTTAAGCAGTACTAAACCATTAATATTCTACTTACTGCTCAGGAAGATAACTGAAAAGTTTTCCCATTTGAGTTGTATATATAGACATGTTCCATATTTCATGAGGGAATAGGTTTTGTTTTGATAACAGTTATGCACAAAGTGGTTGAACAATTCCTCAAAAATTAAACAATATTATTTTTCCATTATGTAAGTTTAGAAAACCATCAATTTCCAATAGAACTTCCAAGCACAGAAACTTACATATCTATGTATTTTTGTAGTTTATAGCAAAGAGGGAAAAGATAAGACGCCATTTTTCAAACCTCTTTGGATATTAGGTTTTGCTCTTAGAGCTTACCAATTATTCTGATGTATATTTATTGGGTTTGGTTTTTATTGTAGTTGCATATTACCTTTTAGACTTTTTTTTTTTTTTGTACTGTGTTAATTTAAAACCCCACCTTCAATGGCTGTCATTTACTTGTTGCTTCCTGGTATGTTTCATATTCTTGTAGTCTTTGTGGTACTTCATTTTATGAGTTGCTTCTGTCACAAGTATAATTCCACATGCAAACTCAATTGAAGAAAACTATTGAGTGTGTGTTATGGATGAACCTCCTTCCACACTGTTCAATAAACTTCACAAGGTTGAGGAAGAGTTTGTAATGTCCATACCAGACTATTCTGCAGTTACATACACTGATGCTTTCTGTAGTGAAAGCATATATCAACTACCCGTCCAAGAAAGCCGGAAAAGTGTATTTAAGTTATGTCATTTATTTATCTTCTTCTCCTGCATAACTATTTCTATGTATGTGAGAGATAATAGTTCCCATTCCATTGCAGATACAGTCAGCATCTTTATACGGTTAAGGAAAAAAGCAGAAAGCTTTTGTGCAATGGAATTTTGTCAAACCAGTTAAATTAGAACTTTCCCAAGGGTTTTTCAATCTAGTGCCTTCGTATGTGATGCATTCTGTACTTGAAAAAGGTGCCAGAGTTATGGCTCTTCTGTACTAGGCAAGAGATATAGGACTTTTTTGCTGAAGGGGGTCTTGGCATGCTGATAGTTGCATGGGTGAGGTGACTGATGTGCAGTAGTCCTTGTCAGGCTGATCTTGTTAGGTACAGACCTAATAGATGTCCCAGGAGCTTAACTGCCCACAGCACTGGGGCTGTCTCTCTCCCAAGCCATTTCCCTATTGTGCCTCAACAGTGACCTTGAAAGACCCTTTTCCTGTGGCCGTTATAACCTTGGCCTTGCTGCTGACAGTGACAACAGGGGTACCAATTAGTGCTATGTGGTAGGTTTTGTTTTTCCCTTTTCATGAACAAAGTCCATTGAGATCTGGATTGAGACCACCAGCTTACTTCATGCAGGCCACCAAGTGCCACGATGTTTTTATTTTGCTCAATCTCTACCGACCTGGTGATGAACCTTCATCTGTAATCTCTATACGGTCTATGTGTCTATCATTAATTTGAAATTGTTTCACTTGGTAGGAGATGATGTTTGCTTCTGAAGTAAGATATGTTAATGAAGTGTAGTGTTATGTAACAAATATGCAGAATACCTGAAGTTGCTTCTTGTGGTTAGCTACTGAATTTGAGCCTGCTTTTACAAAGTTCATAAGTTTTATCAAAATTCTGAAGAATTGACCAGTCATACAAAAAGGTGCAGCAGGCATGATGGGAGCATTAGAATTTTATATCAAATAAAGAGAATCATGTGTGTTACGATAAGCTTTGCAATCTAATATAAAAACTTGAGAGTCTCTTTTCTGTTACGGGTTTCTTGTAAGTGATCTTAGGACATTTCTAGTTACTAGGGCCTTTCTGTCAAAAATATTTAAGCATATTCAGACATATTCCAGACATCTAAGTTTTCAGAGATAGAAAACTGGGCTGAAAAATAGAGTTCTTCTTAAACATTGCAGGGAGCCCAGGATTAAATCAGTTGTTCTGAAACATTATTCTGAATTTTGCTGTGCGTCATAAGAAAAGTTGTTTTACAGGAATCTTGATTTCTTTTTTTAAATATATGTGCACAAAGTTTTCTCAATGTCCAATGGAAGTGGTAATCACTAGTCTCCACTTAAATCTATAATACCAAATTTCAAGTAGCATGTATATATATGAGTGTATAGTAGACTTGTCAGCTGAATAGAACATTCTTGATTTTTTTTTTTTGTGGTATTTTTGGTATAGTTTAAACTTTAAAAATATTTCATTCTTTTGTTTCCATAATTGAGCAGTAAATACATTATACAGGTTTTTGTTTTATATTTTCATTCTTAGTGAAAGCTGTGATCCCTCATAGTAAGGCATATTATATGTGTGCCTGCAACTTTAAATCCTGTGGTGATGAAGCTAAGGTTGAAGAAATATTAGAACTTTGTTATTAGCAACAGTAGATGGGAAAGCACAGGAAGAACAGAACTGGCTTGTTTTTAAGTCATAATAAGGCTGCGGATTGTACTGTGAATATAACCTCTTAAAATAGCTGTCCCGATGCTGAAAAGAGTAAGTATTCTTATTTATTTTGAATGTATATATCCATAAAAAGGTTGTAGAAGGAGTCATGTAAATGTTGGAACAGCTTAGCAAATTATGCCAAAAAAAGACTTTTATTCCATTTCAGTAAATTCAGCTGACGACATATCTGAGAAAGAAGGCTATAAGGAGGAGGGGTGAGTGTATGAGTGTGAGTGATCTTTTGAAGCAGGGTAAAGAAATCTGTGGTAAAGATGAGAGAATTGGGGGAGGGAGACACTTTAGCCTCTCTTTAAGTACATCTCCCTCCTGAGTACATTTACTTCCATCACAATGGGCTAGAAGAGATCTTTGTTTAGTGGTGCAGTGCCCCTGAGACCTAATTTAGCTTTTATAGCAAATTCAAAAAGAGACAGAGTGAGCTAGAGAGACCAGAACAAAGATATGAGTTTGCACTGCGAATATTGATACTTGTGGGTTGCTGCTGAAAATCCTTTAAAAGAAATTCTCCTAGAAATGCTGACTTGGACGTTCTGCTAAAGGAGGGCTGAACTTTAGAGATGCACACTGTTTCATTATTCAGCTGTGATAATGAGGAGATACTATAAATGTATGTTGTAAGGCAGCAGCAGCTTTGTTACTTTTAAATAACAAGTAGAAAGCCATTGAAGTCAAGCACAAATGCATCAAAAATTAATTTTGCTTCTGAAAATGCATTCTTTTATTAAGTCATACTGTTGGAAACATATATTGTATCTAGTTCTTGTGAACATTATAAAAATATTCTCACGAGTCACAAAACTTAATGATTCTATGATATTTTTTATTCCATTGTTAAAGTGACTTCTCTTTGTTTGAGAGTTTGGAATGGGTTTGCTTTCTTCTAGCACATAATTTTGCAAAGGTCATCTTTGGCCCCCATGGATTTAGGGCCACCATGATGTTTTTGGATCTTTTTTTTTTATTCTTGTATTTTACAAGTCTATATTTTCATCATGAATGGAGTGGTACTGTGTGTTCATGTAACCCAGTGAATTTTTCTCAGTAGGACCCATTTCCACAGAGCCTTGACATCAGAGCTCTGTCACACTACAGATGTACCTTGTGAGTATCACTATTTTAAAAGTATAACATGAAACAAGTTCAGATGGGGGCAAATTTGATTTGGAGTAATTTTCTATTCTGTTAGATTTATGGACAGCTGTGGAAATGTATTTTTGGTTAAAATGAGATGGGATTAAATGAAACACCCATTAGTTGCTTTAACTTGGTTTTATTGGTACTCTTATGGCTGATCCAGTTGTCCTGCAGGCTCATATTTAACTTGAACATTTCCTTCAGAGTATTTGATAAATAAAACACAGGCTTTTCAACAACATATGGAAAGCTGATTTGAATGAGCTCAAATGATGCCCACATTTAAAAATGCTTACTTTTAAGGAAGACATATTTATACTTTATTTATCATATAATTTCAACTGGCTTCCTGTTCCTTCTCCAAAGAACACTCGCTAGTAAATATCCTACTTCCACAAACTCGTGCCCGCAGAGGCAATTGCTAGTTTATGTCACATTGCCTCACTGAAACTTGTTGCTGCTGTTGCTAGGCAGCCCGATTTGCACCAGCCAATAGCATGGTATAATTCCCCTCGGCAGCAGATTTCAATTAAAGGTCTGGACATATAGCTGGTTTCTTTAGCTGGTGAGCCCCAGCAGTGAAAGCAAAGGCTTCAAACATTATGCTGTGCACCAGCTTGATTCCTTAAGGTTTTCTGCAGTAAATTGAAGCTGGGTATCTTAGAAAAATGTTTGAACAAATAATTGAGCTCCTTCTGTTTCTTCTTGTATAAAACAATTTGGGCAGGAAGTTAGTGTTTCCAGTGATGTTTGTATCCTTCATTTTCCAAAGATCTTATCTCCTCTGTGGTGTGTTGTGGGCAAAAAAAAGCTGAAAATGAACCAACAGAAAATCACCTTTTAATCTGTGGTGTGATTATGAATCCCTCAAAAAGATCCTGTGCCAATATTCTGTTGTGCCAAAGAAGGAAGCATACAAGAAATTTGCAGAAGCATTTTGGGATCTTCATAGAAATATCACATTTTACGCAAAAGATTAAGCAAAAAGCTTTTTTTATTTTTTTAATAATGGCTCTTTTGGCATGTTGAGGAGTTAGCAGGAAACTCCAAAAATCCAGGAAAATGAAATGTTTTGAGGGCTGTGTCTTGGTGTGTTGAGTCATAGCTGGAAAAAATGGAAGTGGCAAAAGCAGATCTTGGGGTGGTATCATTTTTTTTAAATTAAATTAATTCTGATAACTTGGTTTAATGCACAGATTGAAGGAGCATTTTTGTATACATCTGGCTGTCTTGCCTCATGAAAGTGTAAATACTTCATTTTTGCCCATGATATTTGTGCAAAAGAAAGATGGCATTTTACTATTTAAGTAATGTTTAGAAATATTTTTCTTGTACCCCTCAAGGTTCTCTTAACATACATCTTTCTACTCAACATAATGCAGATCTTGCTTCTCAGAATTATGCTGATAATTTGCTGTTGGTGTATTAGTATTTGCATCCAATTCTGCAAATTCTGATAATAAATAGGACTAACCTATTATTTAGTCCTTCTGTGAAGAACTGTTACTGTAGAAAGAAGCAGTAAGAGCACAGAGTGAGCAGTATATTTTATAAGGTTTTCCACAGGTACACAGTGAAATTTATAATAAATTCTGATCTTTGTTGCAGGCATGCAAATCTGTAGTTTCCCTTCATTTGCCAAAGTGTTAATGTAGACATTTTTTGCAAAGTATTTTCTTTGATTATAAAAGTGTTCACAGGCTTTCTTCCTCACCAAGTTCTGTCCAAATGCAAAACATTCTCCCATGCCCTGGAAAGAAAGATATGCTATGTTCCCTTTTCTAGGTAATCATTTGATTCCTGGGCCATGTCCAGGTTGTTCAAGGTCTCCTAAATAATTCCTGAGGTTTGTTCTACTCTTCCAGTGTTTCCAGTTGCCAGAGATGGTCTCTAGGGCACCATCAGGCTGGATACTAACTACATGAGATCTCAGAGCATCTTTAGCAAGATCCTAATAACTCCTCACACCCAAAACTGGTGCTCCATGCAAAACCCCATGATGTACTTTAAATAGTGTTTTCTCTGTCTCAGCTAATGCCATGGATCAGAGGCTTTTCCACGGGACACTGAATCAAGAGAGAGGGATTCCAGGATAATATATGCACTTAAAACTCAGCAAAGGCCAAGAAAACGTATTATTGTCAGGGACCAAGTACATTGTCTGTCTTCATTCAGGCAGTAGATAAACAAGTACAACTGTTCTCCTCAAAAAAAAAAAAAAAAAAAAAAAGCAAAAAGCTAAACAAAACCTGCTTCTCCTTAAACTTCTCTGGTTTGTTTTTATTCTTTTTCCCAAAGATGCTCAAAGCATTGGATAAGGAATCTTAGCACATCATGTAATGCTATGAAATTCAGCAGTTGTCTGTAAATGAGGCTGAAGCCTATGAGGTGAAGTTTCCATTAAAAATGGACAGTAACAAAATAAACATCTTCCTGGCCTTTTCATGAAAACTCCTTTATTAGCTGTACTTCTGTGTCCATAGCAGTTGATCTTAAGAACGACTCTGACTGGCACTGAGGATGGACACATCTCACTCCAGTTAAAAATGAGGGTTTCTTTTTCAGCCACTAAGCCCTCATGAAAAAAACATAGGACAGACACCCACCATAATGGCAAAATCTTCTTATGACTTAAGGACAATTGCAATATTCCCAACCTGCATGCTTAGTGTGTGGTTCATCTCCAGCTTAGGTATGTGTTAGGGAAATGTTTTTGAAGGTTATGTCGGTCAGATCTGAGGAAGATTCTTGTCTGGAGCAAAACCATGTCAAATATCGTGAAAATTATTTAAATCGTCGTTCCTCAATTTGTCAGAGGGAACATGAATCCTGAATTTTTCTGGGTCCCAAAATACAGGCAGAGGGGAGTATGGGCATCTCTTTCCTTCTAGCATTGCAGCCCTAATGATTATGAGCTTAAAATGTACCAGGATAGGACAGGCTGTTATTATGGTCAGTCACATCAAGTCTTGTGGAAGGCTGCTTGCTTATTCAGAAAAGATGGGGGGAAGTAGGAGAGAGTCCAGGGTGCAGAAGCAGGTCAAGAGTGTGGTTAGATCAGGTGCTGTAGCTACAAATCACTCATGGAATTTTTTTTCTGTATCTGTTTAGCCCATTGTTTGAATTCCATCATGTGCTACCTCTGAGAGTACCTGAGAGGAACAAGGCTTTAAAATTGCATGCAAAGTCATTTTTTTTCCATACCTTTCTGTGTGAAATATTCTCTGTATCATCTCTATCCCTAAACAGTCAAGAACATTTTTGACCGTATCCAGTATTTTTCTGACAAAAGCTAAGAGATGTGCTTAAAAGTCGCTATATTCTTTGCAGGAATGACACAGTACCTGATGGGGCATATTTTGATGCAGTTGATCTGTGATGGCTTGATTTCTTGACTGCAGTAATGATCTTGGAGTGAGGAAATTGTCGAGTGAAGTCAGTGTTATGCTTGTGTAGATTTCAGCCATCTCCTGGGGAGGCATTTCAGGCTGTAGCTCAATTCTGTTTGAATGATCCTGCTTGGGAAGTGGTGTTTAATTTTGCAGCTGTAGATAGAGTCCAGAAAAGATGGTCTGTGGCAGAAACAGAGGTGTTTCTTGGGATCACTCTGTAGATGTCACAGGCAAGCAGTCTGAACGCTTTTTGACAGGCTTAGGCAGGCTGAACAAATGGTACTTTCAGATATGGCCCAAGGAAAAGATAGTATGGAAAATAAGGAGGTTTTGCCCAAAGGAAGCTTACCATCTGTTTTCTTAAGGACAATGTAAATGCAGTTTTAAAATATGATTTGTTACTTGGTCTTTTCATCACACTGCTATATAGTATCTTAGATTCTTTAAGTTTGCAAACTGAGTGGGGCTTGGTATGATAGTTATGGGATGCTTGTAGATTATACTATGGTTGACAAACATGTTCAGATCCACTAAATCCAGGTAGAGAATGGTGAAAGCACTGTAAGGCAGAACCATACTTTGATTCTGAGGTATTAGTCCAGTGCTGACCTTCATATAGCTGCATGGTATAGGTTCTACTTACTTTCTTCATGTGAACAGAAGATCAATTGAGCAATTCTCAAGTTAAAATTCTCAAGTTAAAATTCTCAAGT
>BJBW01001597.1:187638-203723 GCA_004320125.1 Scolopax mira | reverse complement strand
AGTTTAGTTAGTTAGAAGAGGCCCAGTTGGAAAAGTAAAAGTACCGAATAGAAAATTAGTTCTGTTTTACCTGCCAGCTCTCCTTGTCCTTCCTTTCTTTGTACCTACTCTGACATCATTGCACGGATAAAGACTTATCTTGTAGACTGGCAGAATTCAGTTTTGGCTACACTTTCAAAAAGTGCTAAGCCAGCTGTTTTTTCAGTGGCATTTTAAGACCATCTAATTAACTGTGACAGGCATCTGAACACAGTTCATTTTCTTTTATGTTGACCTCTTCTTAAAGCTACATAATTTAAAACTCTCTCTGATCCTCTAGATTTCGAGATATGTACAGCGTTTGTCTTGACTCTCTCAACTTCCTAGCGCATCCCACACAGGCTATGATCAGACATATTGATTTCAGAGAATGTGTGTCAAATATAGAAATGTCGTACTACAGTGATATTGGGCTCTTGATATCTTAATTAGCAAGTCACTTCCAAGCTCTGTACTTTTTATGAAAAAAGCTCATTTTAAATTAACCTCTAAATGGCATACTAATCTATGTTTTAATGACAATTGCAGCTGTTCACTTCCTTTTTATTCCCAAAGAAGTAATCTGTTCCATTGCAACTCCATTGCAGAGTCTTTAGTTTCCCAGATTTAATCACCTTTACTGAGTTTTAGTGGTGTCTATGAGGTGAATAATTTATCATACTCTAAACAGAGAAAAAGCATCAGAGTAAATGATCCTTCACAATTAGATTTAGAAGGTGACTTTAAAATCTTAGGGGATTGCCCAATATATTAAGACTAGTCAATTTAAAAAATTAATTAGGGAGGTAGAGCCTGGTTTCATGTGTTATACGTGTACTTTAGGTTAACCCTGAAGGAGGTTTCATTAACATTTGTTCATTTCTATGCGTTGTATTTTTAAGATTTTCTTCTTTATAATGGGTCTGCTGCTTCCCATTTTGGATAAAGGTAAGACTAAATACACTCACATAAAAGAAACAGAAATCCATTAGTGAAAGGGCACATTTTTGGAGCAGTCAATTACGAGTCTGGCCTATTTAAATTTTAGCCAATTTATTTTCCTTACATATTTAATTCATTAGAACAAGGTGGAGAAGTCAAGAACTCTATCAAGATCTTCTGAGATCTTTTCTTTTACAGAGACTATTCTTACCTTTTTTACTTACCTTTACTGTGTAAATACTGCTCTTAAAAAACCATGTTTTTTTAATTCTTTTGTATTGCCAGCTTAAAATAAATCAACAACATTAAATCACCTTAAAACTTAGACTGTTGTATACAAACATATGTGTATTATGTTAAAAAGAAAAGTATTGAAGATTATTCTACCTGGGTCTTGGCTGTTTGGTATTATTTTTAAAGGTATTATGTCTCTCTTCAACATACAAAAAAAAATCCAGTGGTAAGTCTTGCCTCAATGCAGTTTTCTTTTTTTATTCTTAAAATGGTTTGAAAGCATGATAATAATTCAGTGCTGGGTTTTGATGGTAAATATTAAGTGGTTTATAAAAAAATAAAAAAATTATATAGCAAAGCTGTTTCCTTGCAGATAGAATGATAGAATCATTTAGTATGGAGGAGCCCTGTGAGATCATTGAGTCCAACCATAAACCTAACACTGCCAACTTCCACTAAACTGTGTGGCAGTTTAACATCACATCTAAACATCTTCTAAATACCTCCAGGGATGGTGACTCAACCGCTGTCCAAGGCAGTGGAGATTCTCCAAAGTCCTCCTTTTGTTGCTAATGTATTTATAGAAACATTTTTATTGCCTTTTACAGCGAAAGCCAGATTATGTTCTCATTGGGCTCTGCCCTTCTACTTTTCTCCCTGCATAATGTCATGACATCCTTGCAGTCCTTCTGAATAGACTGCTCTTTCCTCCTAAGGTCATAAACTCTCCTTTTTTGGAAGTTGGTGGAGAAGATGCACTTAACTGCACTGGGCAGGAAATTGGGCCATTGCCCCTATCCCTTAACTTACCACATTCTGCCAGTCGGAGAGAAGATAGGGAATCCTCCATATCGTGTGTACTGATGTGTCTGTCCCATAGATCTGTCCCAGGGAAGGCAGGGTACAGTTCCAGTAGTAGGGTGGAGAGTTTAGAGAGGCCATGGCCCTCTGCCAGGCCTAC
This sequence comes from Scolopax mira, assembly GCA_004320125.1. Lineage (NCBI taxonomy): Eukaryota > Metazoa > Chordata > Aves > Charadriiformes > Scolopacidae > Scolopax > Scolopax mira. Next base: position 201,568 of record BJBW01001597.1, on the reverse strand, counting down.
CTTTGCTCCCTCCTCAAGGCAGCAGAGCTTCTGTGACATCGTGCCGTTCCTGAGCACCCTGCCTGTGTGAACTCTTGTGCAAACTGCTGTGCCACACCATTGCTGATGTGCTGTCCTGTTTGCCCTCCCTGTTTGTGACACTCCTGGTCACTATCACTCCTTAGGGATTTCTTTTATAGGTGTGAGGGCTTGGACAAATTTGCTTCTGGCCCCTGCCCAGGTCTTGTTAGCTGCTGTTGTGTGAGCTGCAGGCTCCTGGCAGCTCTTTTGTCTTCCCCTGAGGTTTCCTTCCTTCAGTTAAGCCCTGGGCACTATGTTGGAGCACTCCATCTTGTATTGTGACCACACCAGAGCTGCTCACCTTGGCAAGATACTTTTCTGTTCTGATGTTTTCTTTCTGATGATATCCAGGCCATCCGTGTACTTGCAGAGAGAGTAAAATTGAGGCTCAACAATACACAAAATAACAATTGCTTACATATACATTGGTGTGTTCCACTGATCTTTTTTTTTTTAATCTCAACTGCTGTGTATCCATTTTCTCCTAAAATTTCTCTGATGTGATCATCAGAGCCATTAACACTACTAAATCACAGAAAAGGAATACCAATTCACACACTTCCCCCCCTTCCAATGGATTATTTGCCAGTCTGTGGTAGGGTGAAATGTAACTCAGACCTCTCAATGATTTTACTGCATTATTTTGCCTTTAGTCTGTCAGCAGTTTTTCTCTAGTTGAGTGGATGTAGGATAAGTGCTCCTTTTGTTGAATCGTTTTCCTCTTTTCTGACCCCAAAATGGTTATACCTTAAAGAAAACTCTGCCTAGGACTAGAAATTCCACTTTTAGGGAAGGGTGAGTTTTTGTGTTAGCTGGAAAGCTGTAAGAGGTCTGGCTGGAAAATCTTTCCTTAGAAAAATCAGGTGACTGGTGAGCACTGAGGGAATCCATGCTTTGTGACAGTCCTTGGAATGGCTTGGAAAGGAATCAGTACCCTCTTCCCATTTTTTGTAAGACTAAATTATCCAGTTATGAGAGCTTAAGTTTCTGGTGTAATATTTCTGTGAAGAAATAGTCCAGGGCTTCACCTGGGATATGATTTTTCAATCTATTTTCATTCTGAATTAAAATACTTTTATGTTGAATAACATAGAAGGGGGAAGAAGTGTTTTCTTCCACAGATGCAAATAGCCTTCGAATTTTACCTTTTGAAGAAGATATCAAACTTATTGATTTTTTCATACTATCTTTAGAACTAGGAGAAGATTGATTCCTTCAATGTTGGGCATTATACTTAGGCTGGCAGTTTTGATGAGTTGCAGTATTAACTAACATTTCTTTAGAAATAATGAACATATTTTCATAGTGATTTTAAAATTAGATCTTTGCTTATTCAGAAGGGATAAGTGAGACCCTTTAGTCACTCTTCTCAGTATCACTGCCGGTGAAGCTGACTTTTAAGTGGGAGAAACCTTAGTTTTAGAAGGTCAACTCTAAATTTACATCAAACGTCAAATTTACGTTTTATAAGTCAGCTTGCCCTAGAATTAAATAATAATTAAATTGATAGTAACGATAATAATTGCTTTACCAGGAATATTTATTATTTATTCTCAGGAAGAGAAGGAACATATATGATTTCTGAAAAAAATTATTTATTCCAGCTCCATAGGAAACTATTTTCATGCTTTTTAACTCAAGACTGACGACGCCTTTTATTGGAGTGTGTGCTTCATTACCAATTATAAATAGTATTTATGAAATCTTATTTGAATGAAACATGTAGCTCTAAGAGTGAGATTCTGGACCTATTTGAAGATTATATAAATATTTCCATTGCCTTCTTCTAGATCTAAAATTTTATACACAGTCTAACACAACATTTTTTCCTCAACTGAGCAAGTTCTGTTGGGATGGAAATAGGTAACCTATGGGAAGATGTTAGCATTCTGTGGAATATTAATGAAATTCTATAAGGGTTCACAGGTTCATGTGCTTGTACTTTTAGCTCTGTGATCCAAGACAATAACATCGTGCCTTTTTTACTGTTAAATAATTTTGAGGCAAAAAAACCATGTGGTTCTAAATCAGTTACAAAAACTCAGAATAGATTATCAAATGGCCTTAAATATGTGCTCACATGATAACACTACTCAATAAAGAGAACGTGAATGCAGTTACACCAGTATAAGTCAAGTATTTTAATGTTTTATATTCATGTGGTTTTAAGACTATGAAAGTCTACACAAACACAAAATTATTCATAAGGTCTGAACAATTGAGATGATTAAAAAAAAAGTCATAGATTTGTTAGACATTCTACTGACTTGCTAGAATAAAAACAATACAATGCATGTTACAAAACTTGAAAAGCATTACCTGCCATGTGAATGCTGTAATGATTCCTTTGTGTTCTAAAACTGTCTTCATCAGCTCATGTGATGAATGTGTAAGTCAGCATGTTAAAGCATCCAGGGTTTTGTCAGCATTTCATTATTCTCCTTTAAGATCTCAGTGGGCATAATGCGATAGTTTCTTTCTCTACCTTGTTGTGAGCGTTTATTTTATTGTGAAGTAAAGGGGTCCATGAAAGAAAAAACACAAGCTGAAAGAAAATTTTTATTGTAGCATCTGGAATAAATTATGACCAGTCAAGCTGGGAGGTTGGGGGACACACAAAGCTTTCAGTGATTACTAGGCTTTCGAGGACGGAACATTTAGAGCTTTTCCTATTGCTTTTCCTATTGTGTTTACTGGTTTAATATATTTGAATTATGTTTTGAATTTTCTGTATTGAGTGCAGTGAACAGATTAAATTTTCTTATCTGTGAAATGAAAACTTTGATAAAACCAAAAGAAAACAGAGACAGTATCTGTATCTTATGCAGGTAAATATTTCTTCCTTGATTAGTCTGGTGGTCTGAATTGAATTATTGCAGTACAAGAGACTGGTCTTAATATGCCAGTTGCACAGTTTAACTAAAAATAATGGGCTTAGTTATTATGTAATGTTTTGATTTCCAAAATTTACCAGTGGTGTATGCCGGTTCTGTGCTACTTTCTACAACTAACAACCCTAAATAATGATCTGGTCATTAGAAACAGATAGAATGATTTTATCATCACTGAAGTCAACTGCAATTGTTCTTTATTAATGTAAATACAAGTTTACTAATGCCTAGCTGGCAGACCATCCCTAAGTTTACAAAATCGTGCATCCTCATAATTATCATAGGTTTACTTAATATTAAAGGTAACTGTGTCTGGAACCCTCTGTAACTCATAAAAGCATGTTCCCTTCATCTGCATGAAACTATACTTCAAGAATGGCACTGAAAATGCTGCATTTTTTGCAAAATCTTTGCAAAACAGGGAAAAATATATTTATGCTCCCCAGTACAGTGAGAAACAGAAAAAGTATTTTGAGAGGCAGAAGTTATATTGGCATTTGCAGCTCAGGTAAATAATATTTTATCAGTTCAAAGGCAAAGACTCCATTTCTCTTTCTTATTTCCCAATAAAGTAAATACTGAATTTAATATGAAGCTACCATAGTGACAAGGTAAAGATGCTTACAGCAAAATGAGATTGTAACACAGGCTGTGATTGAAACCCAAATCTGTGATCATTTTGGTGAAATTCAGTGACGTTGGAAGTCTGCATGGGGTCTGAAGTTGAAACTCCAGATATTGGCCTTGAGTATTTTATAATACAAACCATGCCCATAGCACCATGTAAGAGTGGAAATAACTTCTACAGATACCCTACATTTCTTTATACCTGCTATCTTAGAGTATGCTCTTAGGGGACGAGGATATTATTTATTACTTAGGGCTTTATCTCTTTTTTTTTTTTTTTTTTTTTTTTTTTTTATTATTTCCTGCTTCAGTGTGTCCTAAAATATACTGGAAATTGAAGAGACAAAGAAGTTATTTCTAAACCTTAACTTCAGCTTTGTCTCATGTTTTAGATTTAAACTGCATTAATTTTATCTATGGAGAAGACTTAATGTATTCTTCCTTGATAATTTTACTTCTAACACAGTAAGTGCTTGCTTTAGGAATAAACCTATGCATTCTGTTGAATAATGGGAAAATATGTCTATTTAATTTAAAAGCAAATGAGCAATTTTTCTGTTAAAATGTGACTAGAGCTGATATAGCAATTCTGATTTGAAAATGATGATGTATTTTAATATAAAGTCTTAAGATGAACAGAGGAAGAGTATACCAATTCTGTGAAATAAAGTACATTCTTAGTAAACTAAGTACATTATGAAAAATTTTCTTTGGTCATGTTTTTGTAGTTGATGATATAGTTGATAAAATAATGATGAACAGAGTGATTTAATATTGCACATCAATGCCAGGACTTAGCAGCATGAATCCTGGTACTTGGGCAGTGAAACCTTAATTACAGAACTGGATGCCTGACTCAAGGAATTTAAGGAAACCATGCTAAGCAAAGGAAATGAGCTATTATAGATAAGTCTAGGTTAGTTAAACGGTGTATATATTTGTTAAAAGCTGTTTATTTAAACTACTTCAATTTTTGAAAGGGCACCTGCTGCCTCTTAGCTATTACTTATGTCTGTATCAACAAAATAACACTAAAAGAAAGGACTGAGTTATGACAGATTGCAATAAACCCACCTCTCAAAAGTAGACTCCCACCAAACCACGAACACCACACAGTCCTTCTTTTGTGCCTGTACATTTTTTTGTTTGTGGAAATGAAGGTATATTTTGCTTGAATGTGTTTATTCTATGTGAAAACACACACATACAGCATAGAATAAACCTTAGCAAAGAACAAGATAAACATTACTTGTTTTGCTTTTTCACTTGACAGCATCTCATGTATTTCTTACATTGTCTTTTGCTCTCTCTTACTAATTATAAAAATGCCTGTGAAAAGATCTTGAAATCCTTCATGTCAGGAAGCAGGCTCCAAACAGAATTTAATTTCAAAGCAGCAACATAATTGATCTCCTCAGCTGACAGTTTCATGAAGATGTTGAAAACAGTTGCAAATTATCTTAAAGGCAATGATTCTCTACTCAATAATCATTACATGTTCATATTCTTAAGTGAAGTTTTGTTTCAAACTGAGCCGGCCAACTGCATCATCTCTTCATACATAATATGCAGAGAGTGAGCTGAGTTTTCCTCTGGCTGTCAAATAGCAGAAGAATTGATTTGACAGGGTGTTGAGCATCGATTTTAGTAGAATATTCAATATTGCACTTGTACTTTCTTAAGGCAGTCCTAACTGAATAACATGGGTTAGAATTGAAAACACAGTGGCTTAAGGTTTCTAGACAGATTTTCTTTAGTAACTTGGTCATCCTGGCAAAGCTTCGTAGCGATCTTAATTTTAGTCTTCTTCCAATAGCTGACATTCAGGACACCCCAGGCATCATGACTTCCTGCCTTCATGCCTCCAATCAAAATTTGCTTTTCTGAAGTTCTTGCCCATCTCCTTACCCCGTGGTATTCAATAAAGGGGGATTGAGAAGTCATAATGCTCTTTTCCATTTCCCAGACATTAAAGGTAAACGAAACCATGAGAACTATCTCTGCTACTTCCTCCAATAAGAATTGGAACATATGAGCATACTGTTAAAAAAATATTAACATATATAAATATACCAACACAAATTGGTATTATTAGCTCTTTAAAAATAATGAAATGAAAATGCCCTTCTCTAAACATGTCTGATGTTTCTTTGTATACTTAGCAAGTGTCAGGTTTGAGTTGAGGCCATACAATTTTACTTGCCAACTTTGTTGTTGTTTTCTAAATAAAACCAATAGTCAGAGGTTCTGCATAGAAAAACATATCCCAACTTGCTTTGCTTTCAGAAAATAAAGTAAGAAATTAATTTACCTGTCCAGGAATTGCATCTCAAGTAGTGATGATGGATGCCAGTTGAAACTAAAAAAAATTGGAAGGCATGTTCTTGAATTAAACTAAGTATAAAAATATTCCTCCCTCCCCAAAGAAATGAGTCCATGAAAAAAGACTTAGTGAAGAGATAGTCTGGAGTATTTGCTTGTGTTTGTTATATAAAATATGTGTTTAAAATTATTTCATTTTTCTAGTTGTCATTGTGAATGTATCAAGGCTATACATACCTTTAGCTTGTTCTAAGTTTTAAGGAATTCTCCAGCCCATATGATGCAGTAGGAATTGGGAACAACATGGTCTTCCTAGGTAATTCCTAGCTATGACTTCTCTGGTTTTAATGCTTCGGACTGAACCGGAATATATAATTTTATTTTGAATCTACAGCTAGATGCAACTATTGCTGTGTAGGCGTTTATGAAATACCATTGCAGGGTTTCAAAAGTCAGACAAAAGTTCCATAAATTCTTTGGTGAAAATTTCTGGCAAAGCCTGTACTGAGTCAGGAAGACAAACCTTCAAACCTTAAGTGACTAAAGACATGTTAGAATATTTGTTTGGTAATCCAATTGGTGATAAAACATCCAATATTCAGGAAGAGATCAGTGACTTATTAATACTAGCTAATTAAATCTTGTAACAGATTGGGCTTTGTGTTGATATGTTCACTATTATGAACTTTCTTTTGTTAAGGTTTTTGCTGCTTTTGTGGTTTGTTTCTTTGGGGGGGGGGGGCAGTATTTTGGTTTGGTTTGGTTTTGAGGAGATTTTTTGTTGTTATTACTGTGAAATCTGTAATATAGGCCTAGTTTAATTACAGTTTCTGCTTCTTTGAACCAGCCAGAGTTTCTTCTTTGTTTCTGCTGCGTGATTTAGTTACCAATCTAGACTTTAATGAAATTCTATTTTTTATTAGGCCATAATCTGAAACCTTAGAATTTACAAGCTTGCAGAATAAAAATCCTATAAGTAACACAGTATCTTGTCTACTATAACTAGTTTGCTGTGTGGATTTATAGGACATGGCATTATGGCAACAAGAGAGTTTCAGGACCATGGCAGATTGAGTACAAGAGCCAGACTTGCTTGAAATTGAAATACACCAGCTGAGAAATACTCTTTATATAACAATGTAAAATTTAGTTAGGACACTTTTATTGCACAGGGACTGTGAGCACTAATAAGTCGGGATTTATGGGTTTGATATAATTGCCCATTAAAATAAGCACAAGACATAGTTTAGTATAAGAAGCAAAAAATGGTTATCCTAAGAGACTTTCTGCCAACATAATTTCCTATGGACTGAATAGGTAGAGGCTAACTTATCAAACAAAAATTTCATGTGGAATGACCATATATTTGGCTACAAATTTTCATGTAATATCAATCTTTAGATTCCTCTGGGAAAATGTGTACATAATTTGAAGAATGAAAAAAACCCCAAACTGATATATTAACAGTGGGTATGAATAGAGAAGAGCAGAAAGAGAAATTTTTAGAACATCAGATTATTTTACTGAAAGAGAAGAAGCACGTAATGGCAAGTCTTGCTATTTATTGTCTCAGTAGCAGTTCCCTCTGTTTTAACCCAGCACTTTTTACAAAATTATGGAAATATGATAGTTAAAAAAAAAGCAAAACATTCCATTAGTAATTATATACTATTGACTTTTCCCTTTGCTTCTGTAATAATACAGATGACAGCAAACAAAACCCAAGCCAAATACCATCCAGCCGTAAGTAATCATTACTTCCAGTTTCCATTCAGTTTAATTTGAAAAGTCTAGTGCCTGTTTTCATAATTCTGCCAACTGCTGACATGACAGTAATTTCTGAAATATGAAGCTGCACACGGATCTGAGCCCCTATTTCAGAAGATGAGAGTAGACTTATTTTTCAGCTCTCTGTCTGATAAGGTCAGCTATTAGCTACTGTACTATTCTTTGTACCACAATTGAATATTTGATGTGATTAATTTTGAATACTGTGAACAATTGAAAAGCAGTCCATAAATGGTGGCTAGCTTCTATCAAGCCGCAGAAATTGCACAGGGTGCAACCCATAAGGTGCTGATGACATGACTATGTAGACTACAGAAGGTTAATACATATGAGGAGAAAATCAACATTCCCAGTCTGTTAAATTCTTATTTTTGAGGTTGATTGCTAGAAAAGTACAGGTATGTATACTATGCCTATAGTAAAACTAATGAATTCCAAAGATACAAACTTGTTGGACATTCTTAATAAGTGTACTGGGTCTGGCTATGATGAGTTAACTAGAGTCATGGAGTTTGGATTTGTCTGGCTAAAACAGTGTCAATAACATACCAATGGTTCAGCTGTTGATGAACAGTGCTTGCACATCATCTAGACTTTCTATTTTTTCCCCACTCTGTGCCCTCAGTGAGTAGGTTTGGGGTGGGCAAGAGACTCAGAGGGGACACAGCTAGGACAGGTGACCTTACTTGTCTAAGAAGATATCCCATACTATTATAACAGCATGGTCAGTAATAAAAAAATGCAGTAGAAAAAGAAAAACACGGGATTTGGCTTCCAAGGTGACTGTTTGTCTGCTTGTGGGAGGTGGTGAGTGATTTCCTTTGTATTGCTTTTTTTTTTCCCCCTTCTCTTTCCTTCACCTATTAAACTGTCTTTATCCTCACACAAAGGCTTTCCCACATTTGCTCTTCCTATTCTTTCTCCCATCCTTCTGGGCAGGGCTACACAACTGTCTGTATGTGTGCTTGACTGTTGGCTGTGGTCAACCCACCACATTTACAGTGTGGCCATTTATAGTTTTTCAATCTCTGCAGGTATTTTTGGACACACTGAACATAATTTTCTGTCAAGGAGTACAGAAGACTAAAAATAAACCTGTCCTTTCCTACAAAAAAAAGTAGTGGAGAAGGATCTAGAATACTGAAATAGCATATTGAAATTGGAGTCCTTATTTCAGTATGAAGATTCGTTTGTGTCATCCACTGTCTACTGTCAACAGGAGGACTAGATATCCTAAAAAACCACATACTTAGAAAGCCTGTGCAGTGAGTGGGATGCTACAGGAAAACCTACACACCAGACTGTCTGGTTTCCTCTGTGCCTGTTTCCCAACCTTCACCATGCTCTGCCTTCCCCTGGATGGATGACAAGCCTTGTAAATAACAGGGCAGGCAGGAGCAGTGGCAGGGGTGGCATTCTTTTGCATATCCATTATCAGTTAAAGCACTCAGGATATGGAAAATCTGAGATGTGGAGACTTAGGTGGATGGAGAATTTCTGTCAGACCATGAAAGCAATTACTTGTTTTAGACACTTTAAAGAGTTAGGAAATTATGATTAATATGTCATCTGGATTGCTGTCTAGGACTTTGATCTGTGACTTGATTGGGCCTGGAACTGTTCAATGCCTTTTTCTTTGCCCTTAGGCTATAAGGTGAATAGACTAAAGCTTTTCAGACTTTTATCAGTCTAGGAGATTTTCAGAATATGCCCTAACAAAAAGAATTACCAATTTGTAGATTTAGATGCTCTGAAGAACTGTCAGAGTAATTAAGTTAATCTTGTGAACGTAGCTGTCATTCAGAGTTATGATACGAGTATCATAATTATGAGTACATTGGGCTGTTCCTTTTTTGCCATGTGAAGTCCCAGTTGAACAAAGATAGAGAGAACTTTCTTCTCTCTGGGCACTGAGCAGGCCTGATGTGAGGCAGCTCCAATTGACAGGTTGTCAACATCACCATTAGTGTGGTTTTGAGATTGATACACTTCAGCCGGCCTTCATGTATGGGGCTTGGAACAACATTCATTAACTCAGATGCTGACTTACATCCACCTGTCTTAGCTTGCATTGGTCTATAAAGACAAGTGCTGAAAACATTAAGTTAAAAACTTCTGTGAAACAACACCAGTTTTCAAAGGGTTGCTAAGAAGAATTTCACAGTAGTTTGACAAATCACGGTTAAGCAGAAATAATAAAAATAGCAAACTCATGGCTGATGACAGAATATATTAAACTTTGTACCAGTAACTTTTACAGTGATGTCCAAAATGTATGCAAGTAATAAGACTCTGGAAGAAAGTGTGATTGAGGTCAATGCAGGTGAACTATGTGAGATATTGGTATTAAGAGATCAAGAAGCTGATGATACCTGGTTTTACATCATTTGTCTTAGATCCATGTTTAACACTCATGCAGATCCATCGAAATGAGACTGCAGTGTAAAAGGCTAAATTTATATTTACCAGATTAAACATTTCCAATTGATAATATGCTAGAAAGCTGAGACCAACACATACATTAATATCTTTATGAAAATCATTTGGGGATCTTATTGAAAACTCTAGCTTCTGAAAGCAAAAGTCAAATGAGAGGAATTACTGTAAATAGTCTGGATTTATTTCCTACCATTTTAATTTAAAAATCTTAGTTTTCAGTTGGAATCTAATCAATATTTCTATATTTTTGAGTACAAGAACAGCTGTTCTTCTTTGGGTATATGCCTAATGTCAGTGTCCACAGAGAAGCCTTTGGGATTATTAGCAGTGAATTACCAGCAGCTGGATTCTACTTGAAAAAGACTCGAGTAAATTCAAAATAAGTGTCTTCAGTGTGCAGTGTAAACCCTCACAGAACCAAGGTCAGGGAAGATAAATACAATAAAAACAATAAAAACAAATCAGAGGATTAGTGGCAGATGCTAAGGCTACCCAAGAGTAGGATCTGTCACAGATATCCATAAAGCAATTCACGACACCAGACCCCAAATTTAAGCTACCAAACTTAAATAAAATATTCATTTCTATTTTTACACAAGAGCAAAAAATCTACTAAGGAGGTTGTTTTTATTGTGAAAAGAACTCCCACAATTCTGTTAATCAGTTAATTGTTTATAGTGAAAACTAGGTAGGACTCCCATGGTGTGGTCTGATGATCAACACCCATTTTGCAAGGGAGGAGAAAGACAAACCCTAAATTTGCAATTTCCATGCTAGGCACAGTGTGAGAGAGACATCCAAAGCCCCTTGGGGTTTGATGGAATAAATAAATAAATAGTGGTATTTACCAGTAACAGCTGGAGACAAACCCAGTAAAAATACCATATAACCAAAGAAAATAGACTTACAAGTATCATAGAAGAGGTGATCTTTAGGAAAAAAAAATAATGAAAAAGAAGGCAGTAACTTCTTATTAGAATTCTTCTTCATTTATATGAGCATTATCATCTCCTCATTGATGAGACAGCTTATGTCAAGGGCAATCATATTAGGCTGTGTCTCTCTTAAACGTGCTGTTCCCTTAACTAAAATAGCACATTCAAGGTGAGAAGAGAAAACAAAGTCAAGTCTATTTTTAATTCTGATGTAAAAAATAGTCTATGGTTTCAGGATGCACAAAAATAGGAGGTTATAAACTAAACCTGATTTACTTCTTGGTGATAAAGAAGTGGTTTATATATGGGCATGTATACATTTTGAATGTATGTATGTATTTTCAGATTTCATACATCATTAAAGCAGTTTTCTTACCTGTCCATGCTGTCGGGGAGGGCAAAAGCGGCTTTATTCCATTAGAAATAAAATTACTAATATGTTTTGCTGTAAGATGAAGATGTAGCATTGTCGTAAATAACTTATTTTTCCCTCTAAATGAGTATACATTTTAAATATTATTTAAAGTCTTCAGAAATTACTGGGTGCTCTCCCTCATTGCATGCAACCTAGGACCTTTATATTCTAATCATCCCTACTGATAATCTTAGGACAAGGTTATGTAAATTATATCTAACCTCCTTAATTTCCATTGGGAAAAAGATGCAGAAATAAATCTGCTGGTGTAACAGCAAGATATATTGCTGGTTACAAAAATATACTAAAGTTAATAGGAAAAAATTAGCCAGGAAAGGAAAGTCCCGTTTCAGCTAGGTTTATGTAAATTAATCCCTAATAAAAAGTTATTTAAATAGAGCTTCTTTGAGAAAGAATGTTCTATTACTAACTCCTACATTTTAATCCTGTGTAGAGCATAAAAGCAGTACATTTTGTGCATGAAACTAAGATTTTATTGTTAGATAATGTAATATGTAGTTATCAAAATGTAATATGAAGTTACTACTTGTCCAGTTAACTGATATAACATTAATTAATAATACAGTTAAGATTAATATGCATAAAGTTCCTAATATCTACACCTTTTCTTTATCACTGTGCTGCTCCTCCTAATATTTTTGGGTCTTGAAATCAAAAATAATAGTCTTCCTCAATCAGAAAAGGCAAAACATTATAATAAGCCACTACTATCACCAGTCCCAAATTCATCATCAGCTATCATTTAATGTTAGCAATGGAAAAGGTAGAGATATTTATCTTCCTTGTTATTGAGATTTACTTAGAGGTGCTTTTTTTTTTATGCTTTGTTACCAATCTGCTTTCTTTTCCTAGCTGAAACTTTGAAGTTACATAATACCCCCCAAAACCCCAGTTAACCCAAAAGGTGACAGGGTCCTGAGTGCCTTAACTGATCTTAATTACCCTGACTAGCCTCATCTGGGACAGACCCTCATGCTTATCCTCTCCCTGTAGTTCCAGGAGCTCTATTTAAGATCAGGCTTGGACACCTACTTTTTTTTTCTAGGGTATGTTGCAAGTGATCTAGTTGTAGTCCTATCTTTAGCCCCAGCTTAGACCTTGACTTTTGCTGTAGCTGTGTCTCTAAGCCCTTCCTCTGGGCATTTCCTGTTGCACTGAACTGGACTCCTTGGATGGATCCTGGACCTGACTCATCACAGTGCCATGTCTGTGACTGTTGGTGACACCTATTATCAGCACCCTGTTCTGCCCAGATCCTGTAGCACTGCACTTTGCTGCAAGTTGGGTACCAGCAATGGGGTCTTCCAGCATGGAGCAGCCTCCCTCCTGCTCCTTCACAAAGGGCAGATGTTTGCTATGCAGTGACTTCACAGACTGATGGGACCTTTTTGCTATCCATGGTGTTCCCTGAGCTCAGGTGTTGGGGATTAGGCAATAATCACTTAGCTAATTATTGCCTAACAACTGAAACAAGATAAAATCTGCTGGGGCCACCACAAAACTTGGTAAAGTGTGGTGATATTGTGCTGCTGTGAAGTGTGCAGTCTTTTTTGTGAAAATAACAAAGTTTTATTTCTTTGCATGTGTGGTCTGATAGAGCACTGAAGTTTATTAACAAGTGAAAAGCTTCAGGGAGGTGTTGTAGGACAGTCCTAACTGACAATCTCTTCTGTGCTGGTATGGCCTTCCCAGAGCTTCTCAGTGAACAGGTAAGATACCATAGTATGTTTTAATTGTACCCACTAAGAAAAGTGCTCTATGTTATTTATTGTTTCTTGTATTTCTAGTTAAAGTGTTTGCTCTACTGATGAAAAGTTATAGTCTGTGGGAGTGAGGGTTTGTAACAGCATCTGTCTACTGCCTCTTGCTTTAAAATGTATCTGGAATCTTCTTAAACAGGTGTTGGTTTTCAGATTCTGTTTATGTAGGACTCTACAAAACAGGATTCTCCCTTAAGATTAGGGGTTTTTTAGTAGCACAAATTACTACTGCTGGTTACTTTTCTTCTTTGTGATCTGCATTGTAATGAAGTCTACTAGGTATGTCTTGGTGATAACGTGGTATTTCAACATTTGAAAAAAAAGAAACTCTCTCATAGAATCATAGAGAATCTGGGCCAGAAGGGACCTTCAAAGGTCATCTAGTCTGACCCCCCTGCCAGTCACAGGGACACCTCCAACTAGACTAGGTTGCCCAGGGCCTCATCGATCCTCACCTTGAATGTCTCCAAGGAAGGGGCCTCAACCATTTCCCTGGGCAACCTGTTCCAGTGCTCCACTACCCTCATTGTAAAGAACTTGTTCCTAATGTCTAATCTAAATCTGCTCTTCTCCAGTTTATACCCATTAGCCCTTGCTCTGTCGTTGCTGGCCTTTGTGAACAGACTTTCCCTGGCTTTCCTGTAGCCCCCTCAGGTACTGGAAGGCCGCTAT